>JAQGDG010000434.1:0-152675 GCA_029844215.1 Przewalskia tangutica
TTTCCCTTCGCAAAGTTTGGAAAACGCTTGCTCGGAAACAATTCTTTTCGTGGGTCGTGAACAAAATTTCACCCTTGCCTACTTAAGGCTAAAAACTTTCAGACGCACGCCTCACATACATACTCTAGAAATACTGGTATAACATTCTCCCTCTTAGAAACATTCGTCCGAATGTTCCTTCTAAGTCTCAAAACATACATGCGCCAAGATAGTCTTCGCTACTATACTTACGAAAACAATCATGCCACACCTGGCCCTAAAATAATACACGCGCAAATACTTAATCCAAGTCCACGAGGAATCACCTCCATCACTACAAAAGCTCCCACCCAAAGTCTAAAAGATACTCCATTCGCACCTTTTCTTCACAAAAGTAATGATCACACCTATGTTCTTAACACATGCTCGCTTTTTCCCTTACTCGTCGTACCCTATTCGTGACACTCGAACTCTTTCTCATAACTTACCACATTTACTTCTTCGCCAAATCTCGTTACTACTCCAACTTGGTCATCATTAATCGAACACTGACGGATCTCCGATACTTTCCAACATAAAGAACACGAAAGACCGGACATATCGCTTCCTACGCTTGACGGCAATGCCAACTTATGTGCAACCCGCCTATTCTCCAAAGGATTCAAACGCCAAAGTACATCGCTAAGTTTCTCTCGCTTCAAAACTCGTCACACCTTCCGGTGGTACTTTCAAGAAATCCTATCAACTCAACCTGCTGCCGCCGCAGATTATCTGCACGACTTCTATTGACTCTGAGCTGCCAATAACCTCTTCTGGATAAGCTTTACCCTATCCACATCCTGCCAAAACAAGTATGAACCAATTATCTGAACCTTGCCACCATCGAACCAATCGACCGGCAACTTACACTTCCGCCCCTACAAGGTTTCATAAGGCGACATCCGAATACTGAAATGGTAGCTATAAAACACTTCCTCAACAGGAGACAACAATCCTCACAATACCCCTCGAAATCCAAACACCGCCCGATGGCGAATGCGACATCGAGACTCACCTGAAGTTCCTAACCTCGCTCGTAAAACTTCCGAAAGAAAATACCGTGAACTGGCTCCATCGTCATCATAAGGTGAAAGTAGGCACCTCGTGCAGCCTACAACCTTCCCGAATATAACATCTCGCATAACCTTCGCCAATAAACGGCCCCGATCGGTAGACAAGACGGGTGACCTCATCGCCCGACCATCGGTCGAACGCATCCACGAACTCGCACGATGGTTAACTAAACTTCGCCTAACACCCTCGTGACTTACCACCGAGTGACCACCTCGAACTGACTCCACCACACTACAGGTCGCGGGTTGACCCGCGATCGGCCCTCAACCCGACCCGCTATCGCGCAAAACTCTTGTTCCCCGATCCGGAACAATCTCACCATCGAGTCACGAAAACCTAGTGGTCTTCTTAGCTCAACTACCCTCTTTCATTTCACACTACTCAGGGTCTTATCACACAAACATATCTCACGTGTACTATGCACTCCGATAAAGGTTAACATAACAATAAATCTTTTACTCAAGATGGCCTCGCCTCTAAAGTCTCCACTTTCCTTATCCCCAATCTTACCCTTCTAACTAACCATGATTTCTAATCACAATTAACATAATGCTATCTGAACATAACACTTAAGATATACTCATCTTACATACTAATCTCTAGAGGGTTAAAGATATACCTGTATCTACTGCTTCACTTCCCCTTTGTCGTTCTAGTCAATCCGCCTGCAGGCGAGTAGCTAGTGGCGTGATTAACTAGCCACTGATCCCGAAGGCAGAGTCTCTACATCCGCGCCACCTCTAGTCGGACAATTTCTCGCAAAATGGCCCTGCTGGCCGCAAGCATAACAAGCTATCGAAGAAGCACGACACTCCCTATAATAACATCTACCACAATGGTCACACCGAAAGCGGCCTCCTCGCTAACACCCCTTCCTCTCCGAACCATCAACTGCAATCGACCGTAGGCCGAGTCCTCCTACTTGCATCCTCCTACTAGACATCCTTTCGACACACGGCCCCAAGGCCGCAGTAAAACAAGCACCAACAAAAGACGACATTCCCGACGACGCCGCCATACCGCGGAATACCGAGGGAAATCAATCCGGCCGCCGGAACCTACGATAGCCGTGGAATCGAAGCCCGGAGCTCGACTAACTCCGCGATACCCCGAACGCCCGAACCCCGCGAGACCACTGCACCGGGCGAGGTGCATATCTAGTTCGGCGAGGCGATTCGCCAAAGTTACCAAAGGACCCGCTGCTCGCCCTTCGCCGATTCGTTAACCTGCCGATCCTTACGCTCGGCCACGCGCATAAGCCCGCATACGTGCCATGCTCAAGCTCGATCAAGAGCTACTTCGCACAACCTCTTAGATAATCATCAAGACCCGCGATAAATCGATACATAATATACTTCGTTACTAACTCCCAGATAGTAATGTGGTCGCCTCTTGCAATCTATACTTTCGCCATCGGGTCGTGGAACCAAGGTAAATATCATGGCCGCAGAGGAATCGCTGCCGCCAGATTAAACTCATGGGCCGCGACGCCGCAGAACTCCCGAACAAGCACCACCTCAGCGATGATTGGGCTGTGCCCTAGTAACCTCTCGTTTCTACTCGCACTCCTCACCGCTTTGCCCTTCTGGGCCCGGCTGCTTTACGCGAGGCATAATCGTAAGTGGAAAGAATTACATTGTAGGGTCCAACTTATAACACGCCTAAGGCACGATCTCGCAGCGAGAAGAATGGAAACCAATCCTAAATATCTCAGCTTTCTCGATTATCAGCGGTTCACAACACACCAATAATCAAGACTTACTAGATACGGCTCAGACACTTTCCGAGGATTAATCGCTCGATACCACTTTTGTCACGACCAACCTGCCTTCGATCGTGCCTTACCCCGCACCTAAGTGTATATACATCGTAGTAATCGAATATAAAACAAGACATATGAAATAACATGAAGGTGAAACAGCTTATTCGAGAAAAGTTTTCTTTCGCATATATACATAAAAACTTAAATCAATAAGCATATCCCTTTACAAACTTCGCCACAACAAGCATTACTGCACTTCTAAGAATGATATGATAACAACGGCGGATGTGGCCCCGCCATACCCTCGAATGTAAGTACCTAAAATGACAGGACTATACCATCGATAAGCATCCGAGAAACGGAGCTTCCCAAACGCCGAATCGTGACTCCTACGAGCGAGGATCAACAATCGCGTACTTACCGCGGCAGATGAACGCACTTCAAGGAGGTCAAGATAACAGTACCAAGTATGTGAAATCAAAATACTGTAAATGAAATCATAGTAGTCTATATAAAGCAGTAGACATGTATGTTAACCAAACTACGCTTCACAATAAGCAAATATGTCAAGTCGTGACTCACGCCTCAAAGTCATCACTAAATATAACTACGGGTCTCACGCCCACAACATCAATCATGCCCGTGGAATACCTTTCTCACCGCCAGCTATGATATAAATGCACCAAGGAATACATACGAACACCGTGTCCCACCTGTGGTTATAATAAAATCGTGACGGTAAGTACGAAGGCGCGCCGACTACTAAAACCCACGCATCAAAGAAAGTCATAAATCAGATCACGAGGTCTTTCTAGACCGCCACATGATCGGCCGCCACTCGCTCGCAGATCAAATGTGCGCTGTTTAATCCCGAACTTCCCGCACTCAGATAGGCCACACTCATAGCCCGCATGAGGTATTCCCGCATCGAGGGTAGCTACTCCCTAAGATCGCCCCGACTCGCACCGCATGCCACATGCATCGCATGGCCATATAGACCGCACACTAACTCGAACTCTCAGCCCGCATAGGTCCTCGACCCGCATGAGGTATTCTCGAATCATAGTACTGCATCGCTCGAGTATACCCCGTGACGGAGGGCGCCTTAACCCCAGATTACGTCAAGAGGTGAGTGGTGCAATACTAACATAACGGCTTACCGTTAAACAACATAAGCACAACAAGGGAAACCCCTTTACACAAACATCACAAGATACTAACACACGTAGCATCCTAACATGTTTCCTTTACACAAATATCACAAGATACTAACACACGTAGCATCCTAACATGATTACTTATCAAAGCAACAAGAAGTATTACAAGGCTATCACAAACCAACATAGTCAAGTTATTCACACAAGGTAATTCACACATTATCTCCTTAAAAATATTCTGTTTCTTTCACAAGAGTCACACGACAATTCGTAGTATTAAAATAGAGCGACTATCTTTTTTAAGTAAGCCAAACCAATTTCCTTTTAAAGACAAGTAATAACCTTCCTTACAAAAGTTCAAGTTTGCCTAAGTTCAAATACTTAAGTCTCTTATTTTCAAAGGTTTCGTAGTTCATCGCCTTAATCACTTAATAATATAATTCTCTTTAAAACAACTGAGAAACATATGCCTTATATGCGAGTAGTGTCACGACCAACCCGGCCCGTGGATCGGTGGCTTACCCTGCACCCTAGTGATACAACATCGAGAAAACCAATGGAATAAAACTTAAACATGTAAATGTATACGATTAAGATTAAAGAAAATAGGCCAACCAAAATGGTTGCCTTTTCAACATATATTTATATATAAACCTTTGAACAAGCATAATCCTTACAACCCCGCCACAACAAAGGCACAAACCTCTTAGATTTATACAACAACTATGATTTTGACAGTGGCCCCGCCATACCCCGAATGTACAAGGACCTGGCACTGTGGTAACATACCAAAGATAAGCCTCCGGCGGACTGAGCTTCCCAAGACGTCAAATGAGATCCTAAACGCGGATCGACAACCGGTACTTCTACCATGCAGATGAACGCAGCCTCGGGCGAGGTCAAGACAACAAGTACCAAGTATGTGAAATCAGAAATATCAGAAATGAAATCATAATAGTCTATATAAAGCAGAGACATGTATGATAACCAAACTACGCTTCACAACATAAAGCAAGAGCCAAGTCGTGACTCACGCCTCAAAGTCATCCTCACGCCGTGGAACTTCTTCCTCACCGCCAGCCTAGGTACAAATCATGTGATACGTGATAATATGTCTCGCCCATCTCACGGACTCCAGATAGAAAACAAAAGAAGTGGTTTTATCATTTGTTTTAATGTGGTAACTTGACTTTTAAAAGAGAAGTATTTTGGTCCAAAAAGAAGCATGGTATTACCTTAATTGGTCTTAAAAAGGAAAGTATGAAAGTTGTTTTCGTTTACTTAAAAGATATAAGTCACACATTTTTATATACTACGTATCGGTGACTTTTATAAAAGGAATGAATCTTTAAAAGGAATTTAACGTGCACGTAATACTTTAGGTTAAAATCCGACTTTGACATAAAATGAAAGTACCTCAGTCAGGTATAACTTGCCTACGCTTGTTGTTGTGAAACTTGACCATGTTACGTGTGATAGCCTTGTTGTGCAAGTACCGTGTTCTACATTTATCATCGTTCATGGATGAACCGAATGTATTTCACTCGACCACGGCTCATCCGAATGTATTTCACTGATCACGGCTCATCCGAACGATTTCACTCGACTCACGGCTCATCCGAATGTATTTCACTGACTAATGGCTCATCCGAATGTATTTCACTCGACTACCGGCTCATCCGAATGTATTTCACTCGACTACCTAAGTTAATCTTGTTCATAATCAATCTTATTAAGCAAACCATGATCTAGAAAATGTAATATCATTTTGTCTCATCTTAGCTTCTATGCAGACGGAGGTTTCTACCGGTTTTAATAATACTTAATTATTCAATGCATTTTCCTTTATTAACGCTCGCAGGGTTTATCGATACACATTTTGATTTCAAATCAAGAAACATTATTCCTTTTAAACTAAGTACTCATTACTCACGAATGAGGTTTCACACAAAATCCATATTAATTCATTTAAGTTAAGTCTCTTATCTTATAAGATCAAGTCTCTTAACTTCTAAAATCAAGAGACCATTTTCTTTACTCTCTTAAGACGTTATACCTAACTCCCATAAAGCTAGTATAACTCTTTTAAAACCTTTAAAACCAAGTGTTACTCTTCTTTCAAAAATGGTTTCTTAACAATTTTGAAATACTTCAAAGTTCTTATTATTCAGCTTAAGTCAAAAGACATTGCCGCATAACCACGCTCAATTAGCACACGACGCCTACCGACTATATATTATTCAGCTTAAGTCAAAAGACATTGCCGCATAACCACGCTCAATTAGCACACGACGCCTACCGTGACTATATATTATTCAAAGCTTAAGTCAAAAGACATCACTGCATAACTACGCTCAATTAGCACACGACGCTTCACCGATTATATATTATTCAGCTTAAGTCAAAAGACATTGCCGCTATATATATCTTCCTTTTAAAATATCTTGCTCAAGAGTATAGAAGAATCACATACCGCGACGATTATCGACTATAAGCAAAACGCTCCACGACTATAACCCGCTTAGCTGTCCACCTTCTAAGAGCCCATGCTACTTGCGTAACATTCAACCAATAAAGGTTATCACCATCAGATATACAAATTCCATGTAAGTACGCTTAACTTCTACTTATTTTCTTCTCAAGTGATTTCGCCAAGTCTTTTCTCAGAATATCCTTCTATTACAGCTCAATTCTCTTCTTATGAATCTTATATTCATTTCTATATTACTACAAAGATGTAATTTCCAATTACACTAGAAGGACATGAGTATTTACCTCGATAAGCCCAAAATTATCCGAGTTTAATGTCGCTTCCCGAGCAATGTTTAGCTCCTACCCGAGTGCTCCAATCCGCCCAAACAACCCTTAGAAGTTCTACGAACTTCTACTTAACACTTCAACCGACTATGAAGGTTTTCCTTGTGGTTTCATGTGGATCGAGGAAGTATAATAGTATTTTCTGGCTTTTGTATACGTAACTCGGGAATACTACAAGGTATTTGGGCCAAGGTATTTGGGCATTATAACAATACTGAGAGTATTTCTATACCACAAAAAGGGGGTATTTATACGAGACAACTAGGCAGTGGGTACCTCGCCAAGGCTTCACAAGTGGAGGTGTGGTGGCTCTCGCCAAGCTCAACCAGGAGGGGGAGAGGGACGAAAGCTCACACCACCAGGGGGGAGGATTTTTAACACTTAGAACAATTTAGGACGAAGAAGTTCATCAACTTAGTGGTATTTATAGTCGCCACGCCAACCAACGCCAAGATCACTCCAAGTGTAAGGCAAGTGTAGGGCTAGATTTCAACCATGTACCTTATCCATCTACCACACAACTTGCACAAAATATCCTACCTACTACATGCCCCAATTCGCCAAGATTACCGCCACACTCATCCAATGCGAGTGACACATGTCACCCTCCCGTTGGTCCAACATGTTTCTTCTCTAAAAATCCGCAAAAATTAGAAATGACATAGCCGAATTTTCCCTTCGCAAGTTTAGTAAAACGCTTCGTTCAAAAACGACTCTTCTGCACTTGTGCCCAAATTTCAAACTTGTCAATTTAAGGCAAAATTTAATACGCACGCCTCACGCATATATTCCGAAATACTGGTATAACATTCTCCTCCTTAGAAACATTCGCCCCGAATGTTCCTTCTCAAGGTGGATTACGAAGATCTTCTAACAAGCTGCCAACGCCACACCGCCACTAACTAACACACGCTCTTCTTCCTTCCTTACTCGCCGTGCCTCCTAACACTTGAACTCTTCTAGTATACGCACCATACTTCCGCCATTGCTTCGCTTTCCAATACTTTGGAGTCACCACCTCCAAACTGGTCATCTTACTAGCCTCAATCTTCCTTAAGGCCATTCCCGCCTTTCACGATCCGCTTATGGTCGAACATATCCACGAACTCATACGATGGTCATCTAAACTCGCCTAACACCCTCGTGACTTACCACCAAAGTGACCACCCTGAGCCGACCCCACTCGAACAGCCGCGGTCGTTCCTCAACACGGCCCCAACCCGACCCACTTAACGCATCACGCCTGCTCCCCGATCCGAACAATCTTACCTCTACAGTCATGAAAGCTACCACTTCCATCAGACACTACCCTGTGGACTTTATCACACAAAACGCTCTAGGCATAAAAATGCACTACGACAAGGATCACTTGCAAAATCTGGTACTCAAGACGCCTTACATCTAAGGTCTCAACTGTAATATTCTAAGGTTCATCATTTTCTCACCCTCAAGCTTACCCTTCTCACTAACCAGGTTCTACATCACATTTTAGCACAAAGCTTATCCGAACATAACACTAAACACATCATCACAACATCAATACATACAAAACTCTAGAGGGTTAAGGATATACCTGAACCTACCGCTCCACTCTAATCATAGGCTCACCGCAGGCGCATAGCCGTAGAAGGAGACGAACTCGCCATCGATCCGCAGAGGTCGCGCTGCCGCCGGCATTCTCCTATAAGCACGCCTCCACATGGCCCCGACGGCCGCAGCGGCAAGACCGCAAAGACGACATTCCCGATGATGTTTGCCACATCGCGCACACCGGCGGGTCGCGAATCCCGCCGCTAGCACTCACGTATACCGCGGAACTAAGCCCCGAGCTCACCAGCCCCGAATACCCCTAACGCCCCGACACCGCGGAGGACCACTGCATCGGGCGGAGGTACATAATCAACTCCGCCGAGGCGGTCCGCCTCGAAGTTACCAAAGCGACCTCGCCGCCCCGCCTCTCTTCTCGCCGATCTCGGCCATTTCGCCGACCTCTCCGCGCCTCACATCCTAGTGCATGAAGCCAGACGCGGCAATGTCCATGCCCGCCAAGAGCTACACCTGCATAAGCCTCGCCAAGTAATCATCTAGCCCGCGACGTAGCGTGTACTGGCCCTCCATATCGCCATTACAATGGGACATACCGAGCTAACGAGTCGAACTCCACATCAGACTTCTAACCGTCCGCCTGCTCGCCGCAACACCAAAAATCACCCGAGCCCTCTCATCCGTGGCGGCAAGAAGCGGTGCAAGAAATGCCTGAGAACTCGCCCCATAAAGCCTAAGGCATTCTCTCCCGACAGCTCCTACGACCAAACCAATCGATCACAGATCACGCACCGACGCAATCCTAGACCACCGACTCGTATCCGATGCCTCGATCACTCACGACCACAGAATCGCCGGATGAACTCTCGCGATCATCCTCGTGCCTCACCCATAAAACTCGGGCGTTACACTCGTAAAATCCCGTAGTCTCAAATCGCTCGCCGGTGAACTACGGTGCTATTGATCGAATCGCCGATTCAGCTTATCTCATATTCGCCACGACTCGCCAAGAATCGGGCCATCTCTTGTACTTATCTCATCTCGCTTCCAGCCGCTGACCTGAGGCTCGTGTATCAGAGTCTCAGCAGCCATCGCCGCGCTTAAATCGCTGGCCGGGCGCGCGAAACCCGGGCCGCGGCATCGCTGTATCGACGCTCGCGCTCGCATTTCTCTCAGATCTCACTAACAGCCTCGATCGCTTTGCCCATCCGGGCTCGCTGTTTTACGCGAGGCATAATCGTAAAGGAAAGGAATACGCTGAGGGTCCAACTTATCACACAAATTTCTAAGGCACGATCTCGTAATGAGAAGAATGGAAACCAATCCTAAATGTCCTATAGCCTCCTCGACATAGACGTGGCACAACACACCGATAATCAAGACACTACTAGACACGGTCAGACACTTTCCGAGGACTAATCGCTTCGATACCACTTTGTCACGACCAACCTGCCCGTGGATCGTGCCTTACCCCGCACCCTAGTGATACAACATCGAGAAAATCACGAAATAAAACTTAAACATGTAAATAGACATGGATTAAGATGAAAGAAAATAGGCCAACCAAAACGGCCATTTTCAAAATATATTTATATATAAACTTGAACAAGCATAATCCTTACAACATCGCCACAACAAAGCATGCACTTCTAAGATTTATACAACAACTATGACGACAGGCCCCGCCATACCCCGAATGTACACGACCTGCTGCACTGTGGTAACATACCAAAGATAAGCCTCCGGCGGACGGAGCTTCCCAAGACGCTGAAATGAGATCCTAAACGCGGATCGACAATCGGTACTTTCTACCGCAGATGAACGCAGCTCGGGCGAGGTCAAGACAACAAGTACCAAGTATGTGAAATCAGAAATATCAGAATGAAATCATAATAGTCTATATAAAGCAGAGACATGATGATAACCAAACTACGCTCACAACATAAAAGCAAGCATGTCAAGTCGTGACTCACGCCTCAAAGTCATCCTCACGCCTGTGGAACTTCTTCCTCACCGCCAGCCTAGGTACAAATCATGTGATACGATAACATGTCTCGCCCATCTCACGGACCCAAAGATAGAAACGCCATGGATACATTCTCTGCTCATCCTATGAACCTAGAGTCGAGTGAAATACATTCCTGATGAACCAGAGTCGAGTGAAATACATTCCTGATGAACCTAGTCGAGTGAAATACATTCTGATGAACTGTAGTCGAGTGAAATACATTCCTGGATGAACCTAGAGTCGAGTGAAATACATTCTGATTAACCCAGAGTCGAGTGAAATACATTCTGATGAACCAGAGTCGAGTGAAATACATTCTGATGAACCAGAGTCGAGTGAAATACATTCCCTGATGAACCTAGTCGAGTGAAATACATTCCTGATGAACCCAGAGTCGAGTGAAATACATTCCTGCATTTAACCTGAGTCGAGTGAAATACATTCTGATGAACCTAAGAGTCGAGTGAAATACATTCCTGCTCATCTCATGAACCGTAGTCGAGTAGAACACGCACTTGCACAACAAGGCTATCACACGTAACATGGTCAAGTTTCACAACAACAAGCATAGGCGTTATACACAACTCAAGCGTACTTTCATTTTATGTCAAAGTCCGATTTTAACCCTAAAGTACTACGACGTTAAATTCCTTTTAAGAGATTCATTCCTTTTATAAAAGTCACCCGATACCCGTAGTATATAAAAACGTGTGACTTATATCTTTTAAGTAAACCAAAACAACTTTCATACTTTCCTTTTAAGACCAAATTAAGGTAATACCATGCCTTCTTTTGGACCAAAATACTTCTTTTAAAAGTCAAGTTACCACATTAAAACAAATGATAAAACCCTTCTTTGTTTTCATAAAGTCGTTATAACCAACTTCCCATAAAGTCATATAACACTTTATGTTTCAAACCATTTTAAGACAACACAATGCCTTTCTTTTCCTAAAGTTCCAGCTTGCCTAATTTCAATTACGCAAGTCTCTTTTAGAAAAGTTTCATAGTTCAATGTCTTAATCTCTTTTAAAACAATAGAGTAACATATGCCATAAAGTAGCAGTTAATCTTGTTCATAATCAATCTTATTAAGCACATGATCTAGAAAATGTAATATCATTTTGTCTCATCTTAGCTTCTACGCAGATGAGGTTTCTACCGGTTTTAATAATACTTAATTATTCAATGCATTTTCCTTTATTAACGCTCGCAGGGTTTATCGATACACATTCCGATTTCCAAATCAAGAAACATTATTCCTTTTAAACCAAGTACTCATTACTCACGAATGAGGTTTCACACAAAATCCATATTAATTCATTTAAGTTAAGTCTCTTATCTTATAAGATCAAGTCTCTTAACTTCTAAAATCAGTAGACCATTTTCTTTACCTCTCTTAAGACGTTATACCTAACTCCCCATAAAGCTAGTATAACTCTTTTTAAAACCTTTAAAACCAAGTGTTACTCTTCTTTCAAAAATGGTTTCTTAACAATTTTGAAATACTTCAAAGTTCTTATTATTCAGGCTTAAGTCAAAAGACATTGTTGCATAACCACGCTCAATTAGCACACGACGCCTACCGTATTATATATTATTCAGCTTAAGTCAAAAGACATTGCCGCATAACCACGCTCAATTAGCACACGACGCTTACCGCACTATATATTATTCAGCTTAAGTCAAAAGACATTGCCGCATAACCACGCTCAATTAGCACACGACGCCTACCGCACTATATATTATTCGTGCTTAAGTCAAAAGACATTACGCACTATATATATCTTCCTTTTAAAATATCATTCTCAAGAGTATAGAAGAATCACATACCGCGACGATTATCGACTATAAGCAAAACGCCCACTCGCCATAACCCGCTTAGCCTCGTCCACCTTCTAAGAGCCCATGCTACTTGCAGTAACATTCAACCAATAAAGGTTATCACCATCAGATATACAAATTCTATGTAAGCACAGCTTAACTTCTACTTATTTTCTTCTCAAGTGATTTCATTCAAGTCTTTTCGTAATATCCTTCTATTACGCTTCAATTCTCTTCTTATGAATCTTATATTCATTTCTATATTACTACGTATGTAATTTCCAATTACACTAGAAGGACGAGTATTTACCTCGATAAGCCCAAAATTATCCGAGTTTAATGTCGCTCCCGAGCAATGTTTAGCTCCTACCCGAGTGCTCCAATCCGCCCAAACAACCCTTGTAGTTCTACGCAACTTCTACTTAACACTTCAACCGACTATGAAGGTTTTCCTTAGGGTTTCGCTTGTGATCGAGGAAGTATAATAGTATTTTCGGGCTTTTGTATACGTGTAACCTCGGGAATACTACAAGGTATTTGGGCTAAGGTATTTGGGCATTATAAAAATACTGGAGAGTATTTCTATACCACAAAAAGGGGGTATTTATACGAGACAACTAGGCTAGTGGGTACCCTACCAAGGCTTCACAAGGGGGAGTGTGGTGGCTCTCGCCAAGCTCAACTGTGAGGGGAGAGGGACGAAAAGCTCACACTAAGAGGGGATTTTAACACTTAGAACAATTTAGGATGAAGAAGTTCATCAACTTAGAGGGTATTTATAGTCAAGCCACGCCAACCAATGGCCAAGATCACTCCAAGTGTAAGGCAAGTGTAGGGCTAGATTTCAACCATGTGTACCTTATCCATCTACCACACAACTTGCACAAAATATCCTACCTACTACATGCCCCAATTCGCCAAGCATTACCGCCACACTCATCCAATGCGAGGTGACACATGTCACCCTCCCGCTGGTCCAACATGTTTCGCCTCTAAAAATCCGCAAAAATTAGAAATGACATAGCCGAATTTTCCTTCGCAAGTTTAGTAAAACGCTTCATTTAAAACGACTCCTTTCTACACTTGCGCCCAAATTTCAAACTTGTCAATTCTTAAGGCAAAAATTTAATACGCACGCCTCACGCATATACTCCGAAATACTGGTATAACAAGTAGGTTATTCTTGTTCATAACAATCTTATTAGAGCAACATGATCTAGAAATGTAATATCATTTTGTCTCATCTTAGCTTCTATGCAGATGGAGGTTTCTACTGGTTTTAATAATACTTAATTAGTCCATACATTTCCCTTTATTAACGCTGCAGTCGTTCGTTCGATACTTATTATGATTTCCGAAATCAGTAAAACATTATTCCTTTTAAAACCAAGTACTCATTACTCACGAATGAGGTTTCACACTTTTTAACAAAATTCAAATTAATTTAATTAAGTCAAGTCTCTTATCTTTTAAGATCAAGTCTCTTAACTTCTAAAATCAATAAACCATTCTTTTTATCTCTCTTAAGTCGTTATACCTAACTTCCCATAAAGCTAGTATAACTCTTAAGCTTTTAAAACCAAGTATTACTCTTCTTTCAAAAAGGTTTCTTAACTCTTTTGAGATACTTCAGATTCTTATTATTTAGACTCAAGTCAAAAGACATCGCAGTAAAACCATGTTCAGTTAACACACGTACGTCTACCGTACTATATATATTCTTTTAAAATATCATGCTCAAGAGGATAGGAAGAATCACATACCTCGCGACGATTATCGACAATTAGCAAAATGCTCCACGGCTATAACCCGGCTAGCCTTGTCCACCTTTCAAGTAGAACATGCTACTCGCAGTACTTCAACCTATAACGGTTATATAAGTCTATCAATGTCTAGACTACTCTGTAGAACATTCTAAGCAGTAGGTTCTCTATTTTACGGAAAATCGGGCAGCACTTCCCTACCCGTTAAGCTACAAGTTCATCAGAAATACAAATTCCATGTAAGTACGCTTAATTCTTCTTCTTTAATATTCTTCGATGTGATTTCAGTTCAATTCTCTTCAGAATATCCTTCATTACACTCAATTCTCTTCTGTAATATCCTTCTATGTATCTTATATACATTTCTATACTTCTACAGTATGTAATTTCTAATTACAATATAAGGACAAGAGTATTTACCTCGATAAGCCCAAAATTATCCAAGTTTAAATGTCGATCCTGAGCGACGTTTAGCTCCTACTCTGGGTGCTCCAACCCGCACCAAACAACCCTTAGAAGTTCTACGCAACTTCTTCTTAATACTTCAACCGGCTATGAAGATTTTCCTGTGGTTTCGTTTTTTGGATCAAGGGAAGTATAGTAGTATTTCGGGCTTTTAGTATAGGGTAACCTTGGAATACTACAAGGTATTTGGCCAAGGTATTTTGGAATAGTAACAATACTTGGAGAATACTTTTCTACCAAGGGGTATTTCACGATAGACTTCTAGGTCGGGGGGGCGGTGTGTGTCTCGGCCTAGGGCCTCTCAAAGGGGGGAGGGGGAGCTCTTTGGACGAGAGCTTCACTACAAGGGAGAGAGGGATTTTTAAGACTTAGAAGTCATTTGAGGGATGAAGAAATCCTTCAACTAAGGGGGGGTTGTCACGGACCAACCCGGGCTCGATCGTGCCCTACACAGGCACCCTTCTACCTTAACAATACAAGTAAGTCATGAACCGAAATAACACCTCATTTTTTTTCTTTAAAACCAACGACGCAAGGCAAAGCCGATGTGGCTGCCATATAATATACATAATAAAAGACACTACACTGCATACGAGTCCAATCCCACATATGAATACTGCACTTGGAGTTAAATCAACTATGACGACAAGGCCCCGCCGCACCCAAAACTATACAAAGCTCGCATCAAGGACATATACCAAAGATAAACTCCTAATAGAAGGAGCTTATCCAAAACCCCGAGCAGATCCTACACTGCGATCACCGAATCGCATACCTAAACTCGCGCATGAACGCAGCTCTCGGGCGAGGTCAAGACGAAGAATGTACCAGTATGTGAATGAAGTATCGTAATAATATCATAGCGCCTAAATAACACATGAGACATGTATGATATCCAACCTACAAGATATAACACATAAGCGAATATATCAAGTCAGAGACGCAAGCCCTCAAAGTCATTACTCAATATAACCATGGGTCTCACGCCCATAATATCAATCATGCCCGTGGAATCCTTCCTCACTGCCGGCAGTCCATGATGTAATAACACCAATAAGGATACATGAACACCAAGTCCCACCTGTGTCCTCAATACCTCGTGGTCCCATGCCCTGGAATCCCACCTCGTAAAAGCATGACCATAGGGTAACACAAACAACCGGGACATATATGATAATCAAAATACAACACATTGTGCCTTACTAACAATGAGAGTAAACAGTAGTATCCTTACAATATAAACTAGGAAGCTCATGATCAAGCAGGACCATCCGCCCGCAGTATCATTTAGCAATCCTATTCCTGGGACTATTTCACCCGCATAGGTCGCGTGGACCCGCGTGAGGTATTCCTCGCATAGGCTGGACCCGCCCGCATGGGACTATTTCACCCGCATAAGCCCTTTCGGACCCGCATGAGGTATTCCTCGCATAGGACTATTTCACCCGCATAAGCCCTTACGGACTCGCATGAGGTATTCCTCGCATAGGCTGGACCCGCCCGCATGGGACTATTTCACCCGCATAAGCCCTACGGACTCGCATGAGGTATTCCTCGCATCGTGGGTAGCAAATCCACGGAATTATGCAAATGCCACAAACCCGGGGAATGACCCCGAAACGACTGATATACCAATAGCACACAACCGGCTATTTCCAGCACACATAGGCAATTCTCAATTAACAAGCCCAAGTACTTATCACGGCATACTTAGACAAATTCTCAATTTATCAAGCCAAAGTACTAATCAAGGCATACATAGAATAATTCTCTTTTAACAAGCCAAAGTACTTATCAAGGCACACTTAGACAAATCCTCAATTTATCAAGCCAAAGTACTAATCAAGGCATACATAGAATAATTCTCTTTTAACAAGCCAAAGTACTTATCAAGGCACACTTAGAATAATTCTCTTTAACAAGCCAAAGTACTTATCAAGGCACACTTAGACAAATCCTCAATTTATCAAGCCAAAGTACTAATCAAGTTATACATAGAATAATTCTCTTTTAACAAGCCAAAGTACTTATCAAGTTATACATAGAATAATTCTCTTTTAACAAGCCAAAGTACTTATCAAGGCACACTTAGAATAATTCTCTTTTAACAAGCCAAAGTACTTATCAAGGCACACTTAGACAAATGAGCAATTTATCAAGCCAAAGTACTAATCAAGTTATACATAGAATAATTCTCTTTTAACAAGCCAAAGTACTTATCAAGGCACACTTAGAATAATTCTCTTTTAACAAGCCAAAGTACTATCAAGTTATACATAGAATAATTCTCTTTTAACAAGCCAAAGTACTATGTACGTACATTCCTTTATAAAAGACTCCTTTCTATGTAAAGCCACAAGATACTAACACCCGTAGTATCAAGGCGTGTCTATTTTTCAAAGTAAGTTACTACACTTTTAGAAAACTCATTTCAAAGCTTGAAATCAAGTAACTCCAAATTTTCACAATCTAGGCAACTTATGCCGATTTAATCAAAATAGACAACTTTCTAAACCTTCCATAAAGCCGTTATAACCAACTTCCCATAAAGCCGTTATAACCCTTTATGGTTTTAGACGTATCCATTCCTTCAATAACCAAGAGACTTATACTATTAAAACCAAGTATCACATACTTACAAATCAAGTTCTCAACTTTCAAAATGCTTCAAGTCTCTTAATAGTTAGAAAACAAGTTTTCTTCTACTTTTTAAACCTCAAGTAACTTCACCCTTAACGCAAGTTACTTCTCTTAAATCATGTCATTTCTCCTCTTTAAATCAAATAAGTAAATCACTCCTTTGACTCCCCTAAAGTCATTATAATGACCTTTAGGTTTTAGAACTAAGGCACTAGCCAAAAGATTTGGAAACCACTTCCTTTTCAAGTCTCTATGTACTTTAAGAAAATACCTTCACTTTTAAGAATCCAAACTTCCTAAGGAAATGGATTATACTACTTACAATTTAAACATCAAAGTACACTCAAGGAAGTACATAGAACAAATTCTATTTTAGGCAATCCAAATACAAGCAAGGAATGGATCATTCAAGGAGTAGAACTTACTTTCTTTATTCTAAAGAATCATGCTAGAAGAGGAGATAGTTCACATACCTTTCGCTAATATCCACAAGCTAAGCCGAATACGCACGTAGAAGTGTCAACCTATAATGGTCACAACAAGACTATCAACTTCTAGTCTCTACGAGAATAATACTAAGTATACGGCTCTAATTCTACGGAAAATCAGGCAAGACCTCCTTTGTTTCTACTTACTTTGCCACCTTTTCAAGGCCGAATACAATAACCAACAAGCCACATTTAAGGCTCCAAACAACATCCAACCAAAGGGGATTACACGCCTTACACCACGTGTAAAATTCCGCCCACAATTCATACGAAATAGTATAAAACTTCACTAGCCATTCTCGGCCAACATATAACCAATCACACTACGTCTTTTCCAATCCTTCTTACAATTCCAAGTTCTAAGGTCTAACATGTTATATAGTCTAAAAAACTTCAACAACTACAATTTCATTCTTTATTCAACATGCTACGACTAAAAATAATAATCAACTTGAATTCCAATATTAAAGCTAAACATGCTAGATTTCTGATTAGGGTTCCAATAGTAAAAATAATTATCAAACTTCATACTATATAACTCATGCTTGCTAATAACCATAGAAACAATGATAAGTAAACCTTAATTGCTAAAACGACAAGAATATACCTTTAAAGCCCTTAAAATTTCCAAGATTCCAAAGTCGCGCCTTAGCAATTCTTAGCTCCTTTCCTTATGTTCCAATCCGCTCAAGCACTCCTAGAGGCCTATGAAGAACCCATCTTCAAGTTCTAACTTCAAAGTTGAAGAACTCCCTTAGTTTCCGCCTTGCGACTAACGTAAAAATACGTTTTTTCTGAAATCTTTCTATTGAGATAACCTTACAACACTCTTAGGAACCTTGGTTTTAAGTCTTGTGAACAAAGGATCAAAATCACAAATTTTTGTGTGGGTATAGTATGCAAACCCGAGAGCAATGTTGCTAGAACAATGGTTCTCTAAAATTTTCTAAGTGTAAATGAGCTAGTCTTGCACTAGTATTAACCTTATAACACACAATGGAGGGCTTAGACTTAAACAAATGTGAGGCTAGGATTAAAATCACATGGATCAAGCATAAGTGGCAAGTTGACTAGTCAATTATGTCAAGCTTTGAAGACTTATCTTCCAAGATGTTCAAAGACCATAATACCCCTCCTCTAATTCGACCAAGACCACTTATGGGGGTGCCACATGTCGCCCTCTCATTCGTCCATAAAATTCCGTGACCCTCGTGGGCCCCACAAAACGTAAAATTTCCTGTGGGCCCCACATGACCAAATCCAGAAAGATAAATTTCCATAATATTAACAAGTTCCATACTTTTCAAATAATGAATTTTGAGAATCCAATTCTCAACAACGAACATTTTTCCTTTCCGACGTTCGGAAGATTTTCCGTCGGAAAAACAATTCTTCCTTTCGTACCTATTTCCAAGTCTTGTTTCCTTTCGTACATTCTCTTTTACATGTTCTACACTTACGGGGTGTAACATTCTTCCCCCCTTAGAAACATTCATCCCCGAATGTTCTTAGTCGGTTGCCAAGCTATACACACTCCGGCACAATCTCTATACTATGCCTATCGATCAAAACTGCACAAGACCAACGATGCCACACATGGCCACCACATCATACGTAAACATAACAATGGACCTTCCGTCCGCACCCTTCTCACAAAACTCGGCGTTACGATCTTCCCAAAACACGGATCCTTAGAGGTTCCTTTCTTTCCTTACTTGTCATACTTTCTCGACTTTCAAACTTATCTAGTACACGTACATAAAATCTCAATATCGTTTCGCTTCTCCACTCGAGTTACTAATCAAACACGCCATTAAGCTACTTGAATTTCCGCTAAGGCTCTTCTCGGTCCTTACGACCTAGTTCCGGTGGAACGCGTCCACAAACTCGTACAACGATTAACTAAACTTGGGCCTGACATCCTCAGGACCCTATCACATAACATGACCATTTCTAACTGACATTACCCCATTCCATACTATCGGCTGACCCGAAATGAGTCCATAACCCGACTCACCGTCACACTTAACTTCTCGTTCTTAGTCTGGAATAAATCTCTCTTATCTCAAGGTACTTCTTACCCTATCCCCAATTCACTAGAGGTTCGTCACATAAGCCAAAGTATTTCTACTGTACAATCTTCCCTATTGGTCTTACACTCACATGGGCAATTACAACTTGTGAACTTTATACAACTATAGTCTCAGTTCACCTATCATTCTTGTCAACATTCTTACTTCTCACTTACTAATCAAAGTATCCCTACCTCTGGGGTACTATCACTTACAACTGCTAGCACCGCTATCTTGGTCAATAACACAACGGCTTCTCACGACTCCTATAGTCTTCTCCTAACCGAGAACCGGAGGCTCGTGTCGGGCCTCAAAACTCAGCGCAGGTTAACTCGCCGATCATGAACAACATCCCAGATACCCCGGTATAAGCCCTATCAACTCTCGAGTCCGACTAGTAGCTCTCGCTACTCCTTTGCCCTTCTCAAGGGCCGCGTTGCTCCTCGAGGCATAATCAGAACACAACAATACGTCGAGAGGAATTATCTTACTAACACACTCTATGGCACGATTTTAGAGTGAGAAGAATAGAAACCAACTCCTAAATGTCCTGTAGCCTCACGTTTATGGGTGTGGCGCGCAACACACCGATAATCAAGACTCTACTAGACACGGTCGTAGACATTCCGAGGACCGATCGCTTCGATACCACTCTGTCACGGCCGAACCCAAGCTCGTGGATCGTGCCCTACCCAGGCACCCTTCTACCTTAACAATACAAGTAAGCCGCGAATCAAATAACACCTCATTTTTTTTTCTTTAAAACCAACGACGTGCAAGGCAAATCCGGCAGGCTGCCATATAATATACATAATAAAAGACACTACACCGCATACGAGTCCAATCCCACATATGAATACGCACTCTAGAGTTAAATCGAACTATGACGCGACAAGGCCCCGCCGCACTAAAACTATACAAAGCTGCATCAAGGACATATACCAAAGATAAACTCCGAATAGAAGGAGCTTATCCAAAACCACGAGCGGATCCTATACCGCCGATCACCGAATCGCATACCTAAACTCGCGGCATGAACGCACCGGGCGAGGTCAAGAAGAATGTACCAAGTATGTGAATGTTAGTATCGTAATAAAATCATAGCGATCTAAATAACACGGAGACATGTATGATATCCAACCTACGATATAACACATAAGCAAATCATATCAAGTCGTGGACGCAGCCCTCAAAGTCATTACTCAATATAACCACGGGTCTCACGCCCATAATATCAATCATGCCTGTGGAATCCTTCCTCATCGCCGATCCATGATGTAATAACACCAATAAGGATACATGAACACCAAGTCCCACCTGTGTCCTCAATACCTCGTGGTCCCATGCCCCGGAATCCCACCTCGTAAAAGCATGACCATAGGGTAACACAAACAAATCCGGGGACATATATGATAATCAAAATACAACACATTGTGCCTTACTAACAATGAGAGTAAACGATAGTATCCTTACAATATAAACTAGGAAGCTCATGATCAAGCAGGACCATCCGCCCGCAGTAACATTTAGCAATCCTATTCCTGGGACTATTTCACCCGCATAGGTCGCGTGGACCCGCGTGAGGTATTCCGCATAGGCTGGACCCGCCCGCATGGGACTATTTCACCCGCATAAGCCCTTTCGGACCCGCATGAGGTATTCCTCGCATAGGACTATTTCACCCGCATAAGCCCTTACGGACTCGCATGAGGTATTCCTCGCATAGGCTGGACCCGCCCGCATGGGACTATTTCACCCGCATAAGCCCTACGGACTCGCATGAGGTCTTCCTCGCATCGTGGGTAGCAAATCCACGGACTTATGCAAATGCCACAAACCCGGGGAATGACCCCGAAACGACTGATATACCAATAGCACACAACCGGCTATTTCCAGCACACATAGGCAATTCTCAATTAACAAGCCCAAGTACTTATCACGGCATACTTAGACAAATTCTCAATTTATCAAGCCAAAGTACTAATCAAGGCATACATAGAATAATTCTCTTTTAACAAGCCAAAGTACTTATCAAGGCACACTTAGACAAATCCTCAATTTATCAAGCCAAAGTACTAATCAAGGCATACATAGAATAATTCTCTTTTAACAAGCCAAAGTACTTATCAAGGCACACTTAGAATAATTCTCTTTTAACAAGCCAAAGTACTTATCAAGGCACACTTAGACAAATCCTCAATTTATCAAGCCAAAGTACTAATCAAGTTATACATAGAATAATTCTCTTTTAACAAGCCAAAGTACTTATCAAGTTATACATAGAATAATTCTCTTTTAACAAGCCAAAGTACTTATCAAGGCACACTTAGAATAATTCTCTTTTAACAAGCCAAAGTACTTATCAAGGCACACTTAGACAAATCCTCAATTTATCAAGCCAAAGTACTAATCAAGTTATACATAGAATAATTCTCTTTTAACAAGCCAAAGTACTTATCAAGGCACACTTAGAATAATTCTCTTTTAACAAGCCAAAGTACTATCAAGTTATACATAGAATAATTCTCTTTTAACAAGCCAAAGTACTACGTACGTACATTCCTTTATAAAAGACTCCTTTCTATGTAAAGCCCCAAGATACTAACACCCGTAGTATCAAGGCGTGTCTATTTTTCAAAGTAAGTTACTACACTTTTAGAAAACTCATTTCAAATCTTGAAATCAAGTAACTCCAAATTTTCACAATCTAGGCAACTTATGCCGATTTAATCAAAATAGACAACTTTCTAAACCTTCCATAAAACCGTTATAACCAACTTCCCATAAAGCCGTTATAACCCTTTATGGTTTTAGACGTATCCATTCATTCAATAACCAAGAGACTTATACTATTAAAACCAAGTATCACATACTTACAAATCAAGTTCTCAACTTTCAAAATACTTCAAGTCTCTTAATAGTTAGAAAACAAGTTTTCTTCTACTTTTTAAACCTCAAGTAACTTCACCCTTAACGCAAGTTACTTCTCTTAAATCATGTCATTTCTCCTCTTTTAAATCAAATAAGTAAATCACTCCTTTGACTCCCCTAAAGTCATTATAATGACCTTTAGGTTTTAGAACTAAGGCACTAGCCAAAAGATTTGGAAACCACTTCCTTTTCAAGTCTCTATGTACTTTAAGAAAAATACCTCCACTTTTAAGAATCCAAACTTCCCTAAGGAAATGGATTATACTACTTACAATTTAAACATCAAAGTACACTCAAGAAAGTACATAGAACAAATTATATTTTAGGAAATCCAAATACAAGCAAGGAATGGATTATTCAAGGAGTAGAACTTACTTTCTTTATTCTAAAGAATCATGCTAGAAGAGGAGATAGTTCACATACCTTTTCGGCTAATATCCACAAGCTGTCGAATACGCCAGACGAGAAGTGTCAACCTATAATGGTCACAACAAGACTATCAACTTCTAGTCTCTACGTAGAATAATACTAAGTATACGGTCTCTAATTCTACGGAAAATCGGGCAGCACCTCCTTTGTTTCTACTTACTTTGCCACCTTTTTCAAGGCCGAATACAATAACCAACAAACCACATTTAAGGCTCCAAACAACATCCAACCAAAGGGGATTACACGCCTTACACCACGTGTAAAATTCCGCCCCACAATTCATAAGAAATAGTATAAAACTTCACTAGCCATTCTCGGCCAACATATAACCAATCACACTACGTCTTTTCCAATCCTTCTTACAATTCCAAGTTCTAAGGTCTAACATGTTATATAGTCTAAACAACTTCAACAACTACAATTTCCTTCTTTATTCAACATGTGACGACTTAAACTAATAATCAACTTGAATTCCAATCTTAAAGCTAAACATGCTAGATTTCGGATTAGGGTTCCAATAGTCAAAATACTTATCAAACTTCATACTATATAACTCATGCTTGCTAATAACCATAGAAACAATGATAAGTAAACCTTAATTGCTAAAACGACAAGAATATACCTTTAAAGCCCTTAAAATTTCCAAGATTCCAAAGTCGCGCCTTAGCAATTCTTAGCTCCTTTCCTTAGGTTCCAATCCGCTCCAAGCACTCCTTAGAGGCCTATGAAGAACCCATCTTCAAGTTCTAACTTCAAAGTTGAAGAACTCCCTTAGTTTCCGCCTTGCGACTAACGTAAAAATACGTTTTTTCCGAAATCTTTCTATTGAGATAACCTTACAACACTCTTAGGAACCTTGGTTTTAAGTCTGAACAAAGGATCAAAATCACAAATTTTTGTGTGGGTATAGTATGCAAACCCGAGAGCAATGTTGCTAGAACAATGGTTCTCTAAAATTTTCTAAGTGTAAATGAGCTAGTCTTGCACTAGTATTAACCTTATAACACACAATGGAGGGCTTAGACTTAAACAAATGTGAGGCTAGGATTAAAATCACATGGATCAAGCCTAAGTGGCAAGTTGACTAGTCAATTATGTCAAGCTTTGAAGACTTATCTTCCAAGATGTTCAATGACCATAATACCCCTCCTCTAATTCGACCAAGACCACTTATGGGGGTGCCACATGTCGCCCTCTCATTCGTCCATAAAATTCCGTAACCCTCGTGGGCCCCACAAAACGTAAAATTCCTCGGGTGGGCCCCACATGACCAAATCCGTAAAGATAAATTTCCATAATATTAACAAGTTCCATACTTTTCAAATAATGAATTTTGAGAATCCAATTCTCAACAACGAACATTTTTCCTTTCCGACGTTCGGAAGATTTTCCGTCGGAAAAACAATTCTTCCTTTCGTACCTATTTCCAAGTCTTGTTTCCTTTCGTACATTCTCTTTTACATGTTCTGCACTTACGGGGTGTAACAGGGGTATTTATAGGCCAATCAATGGCCAAGATCAAGACAAGTGGTGGGCAAGTGGAGGGTCAAGATTTGGACAAGTGTTTGTGGGTCCCACTTGCTCATCTACTACACAAAATATCCTACCTAACCTTGACCAAAATTTCAACACAAAAACGTGCCAAGATAAGCCCTTTGCCGTCCACTTTGAGGGTGACACATGTCACTCTCCCGTTGGTCCAAAATATTTCATCTCTCGGAAAAATCCGCAAAAATAATTAATGTTGCAACCGTAATTTTCCCTTCGCAAAGTTTGGAAAATGTTTCGTCGGAAAACAATTATTTTCGTGGGTTGTGAACAAAATTTCGACCCTTATGCCTACTTAAGGCTAAAAACTTTTGTATGTACGCCCTCACGTACATACTTTGGAAATACGGGATATAACAGTAACACTTTTAAGGGACAAGATTATACCTCAACGAATCTTAATCCAACTCCAAATCCGAAGTCGCTCCTTAGTAACTTAGAGCCTCTCCAAGACACTTCAATCCGCTTGTTGAGACCCTTAGAACAACACCAACAAATTTCCTTCAATCTTCCAAATAAAACCTAGAAAGACAACTAGGTTTTCGCTTTGCGACTAACCCGAAAACTATCTTTTTCCAAGATTTTTCTATTGAGATATGCTTACAATACACTCAAGAACCTTGGTTTAAAGTGTGGAGCTAAATGGATCACAAACGAATTTTTTATTTGTTGATAGTGAGCAAACCCGAGAGCTAGCTCTTGAGTTCTTCAAATTTTTGTGAAATTTTGGCTAAGTGTTAAGCTTGTCTTGCACTACTAGTATTATATAGTGTAATGAAGGGTCAAGATATAAACAAATGGGTGGTTTGGATGAAGTCTTATTAAATATCAAGACCATGGTGGACCCTTTGACTTAGTCAAAATTCTCATGCTCACTACTTGCAAGACTTGTCTTGCTAACAAAGGTCCAATGACCCTCTTGCCCTTGCACAATTCGTCCAAGGCATCATTAATGGGGGGTGACACGTTTCGCCCTCCCATTCATCACAATAATTCGTTTTCTGACAATTTCATAATTCCGATAAATTTTTACAAGTCTCAAATCTTAACACTTGTGAGTTCTTACGTACGCTCTTAAAACATGTCCTGTAAATACGGGGTGTAACAATTCGGGACGAATGTTTCTAAGGGAGGAAGAATGTTATACCCCGTAGTTCCAGGGTATGTATGTGAGGACGTACGTACGAGAATACGACAGAAATTTTGGAAAGAAAGAAAGATGTGATTTTTCGACGAAAAAGTTTCCGGGTTTTGTGAAGGAAAAAGGTTCGTTGATGGGAATTGGATTCCCAGATTTGGTATTTGGAC
This sequence comes from Przewalskia tangutica, assembly GCA_029844215.1. Lineage (NCBI taxonomy): Eukaryota > Viridiplantae > Streptophyta > Magnoliopsida > Solanales > Solanaceae > Przewalskia > Przewalskia tangutica. The sequence goes on from JAQGDG010000434.1 coordinate 25,850, forward strand.
TTCTTGGATTATATTAGAATTATGAGATTTTATTTTCGGAAATGGTCACGTGGGACCCACGGGAGCAATTTACGGTTTTGTGGGGCCCACTTTGTTTTTGAGATTTTCGGTATTTTGGATATTTTCGGAAGACGAAATATATTGGACGAGTCGGGGGGCGACACGTGTCACCCCCATGTGGCACCTTGGCCGAATTGGAGGGACAAGTGGCTAGCCACTTGTCCCCTTGGCCGAAATGGCCATGACACTTGGAGAGCTTTTTCGTTGGCCATGTGTTGTGGTGGGACCCACACACACATGGCCCAATCTTGACCACACACTTGCATAGATCTTGACCCTTGAAACCTCTATAAATACCCCCTTAGTTGAAGACTTATTCTTCATCCACTTAAAGACTTTCCAAGGCAAAATACTCCCCTCCCTTTATAGTTCTTTCTGCCCAACCTCGTAGAAATACTTCAAGTATTGTAGTATAATCCCAAATACCTTAGCCTAGTATCTCTAGTTGTATTCCAAAGTTATTTCAATACTAGGAGCCCGGAAATACTACTTAATTCCAATAGTCGCAAAATGAAACCCTAGAAAAATCTTCATAGCTTGGTTGAAGTGTTAAGAGAAGTTGTTTAGAAACTTCTAAGGGTTGCTTGGAGCGGGTTGAAGCGTAAGGAGTAGGAGCTAAACGTTGCTCAGGATCGACTTATATCTTGGATAATTTTGGGCTTATCGAGGTAATGATCTATGTCCCCCTATTGTAATTGGATATTACATGTTGTAGTAGTTATACTTGAGTATATTATATGAGGTTAAGATTGATAGAATTGAATCAGATTTACATTGACCGTATTCTACAGACTTGTAGTATTATTGTGGGGCGATGTTGTACACGCCCCGTTAGACGTGTAACTGTCACGACCCGACCCCGCGATCGTGCCTTACCCCAGCACCCTAGTGATACAACATCGAGAAAATCGGAAATAAAAAAACATACACATGAAACAAGATATACAATAATGAAATAAGAAAAACAAAGCAACTAAAACGGTTACCTTTCTCGAATATATAAATATAACTTGAACCCGAACAGCTACATCCTTTTACAACTCGCCACAACAAAGATTACATGCACCATTAAGAATGTTATAACAACGACGGTACAGGGCCCCGCCATACCCCTGAATGTAAGTACCTACAACAACAGGGGACTATACCAAAGATAAGCCTCCGGAGAAACGGAGCTTCCCAAACCGAATCGTGATCCTATGAGCGAGGATCGACGATCGTGTACCTCTACCTGCAGATGAACGTAGCCCCAAGGAGGTCGATAACAGTACCAAGTATGTGAAATCAGAATACTATAAATGAAATCATAATAGTCTATATAAAATGTACATATATGATAACCAATTTACGATACACAATATGTAAAATATGTCAAGTCGTGACTCACGCCTTAAAGTCATCACTCAAATATAACCATGGGTCTCATGCCCACAATATCAATCATGCCCGTGGAATTCTTCCTCACCGCCGATCCATGATATAAAAGCACCAAGGAATACATATGAACACCAGGTCCCACCTGTGTCAAAATAAAACCGTACGGGGTAAGTACGAAGGCATAGACGACTACTAAAACCCATAGTGCCAACAATGCTATAAAACTGTATCACGAGGTCTTTCTAGACCGCACCACATGATCGAGGCCGCCACTCGCCTCGCATCAATGCGCGTCTAATCTCGAACTTACCGCAGCCTCCGCATAGCCACCTAGGCCCGCATGAGGTATTCCCGCATCGAGGGTAGCTACTCCGGCATCGCCCCGACTCGTAGTCCGCATGGCCACATAGACCGCATGAGGTATTCCCGCACACTAACTCGAACTCGTAGCTCGCATAGGTCCTGGACCCGCATGAGGCATCCTCAGACGGAGGCAGCTTAACCCCTATAACATGTCAAGAGGTGAGTGGTACAATACTAACATAACGGCTTATCGTTAAACAACATAAGCACAACAAGGGAAACCCCTTTACACAAACATCATAAGACACTAACACACGTAGCATCATAACATGTTTACTTATCAAACCAACAAGAAAGTATTACAAGGCTATCACAAGCCAACATAGTCAAGTTACTCACACAAAAGTCACACGATACCCGTAGTATCAAAATAGAGTAACTATCTTTTAAGTAAACCAAAACAATTTCCATACCTTCTTTTTAAATCAATCTTAAGACAAAAGCATGCCTTCCTTTTTAAACAAAGACACTTTTTCCTTTTTAAAGTCACGTAGCAATATACTTTTTAAACCAAGTGTCTTACTCTTTTAAAAACAAGTAACGTATACCTTTAAATCAAGTTACTCCTCCTTTCCCAAAATCAAGTTGTTCAAAAATCAGGCTCTTAATCTTTAAATCATATCTTTTAAGGAAACCAACTTCCAATCTTTAAAATGTCAAGTTATCATTTTAAATCCAATGATAAAACCATTCTTTTGTTTTCATAAAGTCGTTATAAATAACTTCCCATAAAGCTATTATAACACTTTATGTTTTAAACCAACTAAGGACAACTATTCTTATTTTCGAAATCAAGATAACTTTATTCTTTAAAAGACCACACACCCATTACTCATGAGTGAGGTTTTACAACTTTTAACATAATTCAAGTCCTTAATATTTCATAACAAGTCACTTAACTTTGGAATCAAGTCAAGGACACAAAAGGAAAATCAAATTCCTTTAAGCACACGTGCGTCTACCGCACTAAATATATTTCACAAATATCATGCTAGAAAGGATAGGAAGAGGTTCACATACCTCGCGACGATTATCGACAATAAGCAAAACGCTCCAAAGTACTCTAACCTTGCTCGCCTTTTCCACCCTTCAAGTAGAATACGCTACTCGTAGTACTTCAACCTAAAAAGGCCACAAAACGTCTATTAACTTCTAGCTCTCTTCGTAGAACAATTCTAAGTACCAGGTTCCTTATTCTACGGAAAATTCGGCAACACCTCACCCCCCGCAACCACAAAAATCTCCTCCTCTAATGAGGCCTGCTACCAAACCAACAATCCCAGGGGGGGGGGGGGGTTACACGTCTAACCGGACGTGTACAATTCTACTCCACAATAATACTACAAGTCTACTGTAAATACAGTCCTATGTAAATACAGTTCAATTCTTATCCATATTCATTCTACATATATTATACTCAACTATACATTACAACAACATGTAATTTCCAATTACAATAGGGGGGTAAAGATCATTACCTCGATAAGCCCAAAATTATCCAAGTTTTATAAGTCGATCCTGAGCAACGTTTAGCTCCACTTCCTTACGCTCCAACCCGCTCCAAGCAACCCTTAGAAGTTTCTAAACAACCTCTCTTAACACTTCAACTCCAAAAAGTGAACAACACTTAGGCTTGTTCTTGCCATGCTCTCGCCCAAGGGGGTAATTTAGGGGCTAGGGTGTGAAATCTTTTCTAACTTTTGGTTACTAATATTCCTAATACACTAAGGAAGAATACTTAAAACTTTTAGAATTTTTGGACAACAATTTGGTCAAGAACTTAGCCAAAAACCGAGAGCACTCACTAAAGGGGAGGGAGTATTTTTCAAGCTTGGAAATCTCTAATAGTGGATGAAGTCTTGCAAGCTCAAAGGGTCTATTTATAGAACAATCAATGGCCAAGATGAAAGCAAGTGTATGGTGAGGATTAGGGACAAGTGTGTGTGAGTTCTTCCAACCAAATGTCCACCACAACTTTGTGACAAGTGTCCACCACAACAATGAGACATGTGGCTAGCCACAAGTCTCAAAAACGTCCAAGGCCCCACTATTTTTGGCCATAGGGCCACATGGGGTGCCATGTGTCGCCCTCCTACTCGTCCAAAATATTTCATCTTCCGAAAATATCCGTAATGCCATAAATTTCGAAAATAAAGTGGGCCCTACAACCGTAAATTCCTCCCGCGGCCCCACGTGACCAATTCCGGAAATAAAATTCCATAATTCTCAAATATCCCAAAAAGTCTGAATACCAAATCTGGGAATCCAATTCCCATTAACGAACCTTTTTCCTTCACAAAATCCGGAAACTTTTCCGTCGAAAAATCACATCTTTCTTCCTTTCAAATTTTAATGTCGTATTCTCGTACGTACGTCCTCGTATACATACTCTGGAACTACGGGGTGTAACATTCTTCCCCCCTTAGAAACATTCGTCCCGAATGTTCCTTCTAAGTCTCCAAGCACACCTGTGCCGGTATAGTCTTCACTACTATACGTACCACATTCTGTCATTGCTTCAGTTTCCAAAATCTTGGGGTTACTATCTCTAACTTGGTCATCACTAACTGGGAACACTCTGGAGGGATCTCCGATTACTCTTCCGAAACATAGCAACATGGAATACCGGACGTACTGCCTCCTAAGTCGGACGACAGTGCTAACTTATAGGCAACCTGGCCTATTCTACTATGATCTGAAAATGCCCAAAGTACCTCGGGCTAAGTTTCCCCTGCTATCCAAATCTCGTCACACCCTTCCGGGGTGGTACCTTCAAGAAGACCCACCGTCAACCTGAACTCCAAGTATCGACGCCGATTATCCACACGACTTCTGTTGACTCTGAGCTGCTAAAAACCTCTTCTGGATAAGCTTCACCTTACCCACATCCTGCTGAATCAAGTAGGGACCAACTATCTGAACCTTGCCAACATCGAACCAATCGACCGACAACCTACACTTCCGCCCATACAAGGCTTCATAAGGCACCATCCGAATACTGAAATGGTAGCTATATAATACTCACTCAACAAGAGGCAAATAATCCTCACAGCTACCCCCGAAATCAAAACACCGGCCCGTAACCTATCCTCAAATGTCTGGATAAAATGCGTTGTTCGTCCTTCGGCCCGAGGGTGAATGCCATACTGAGACTCACCTGAGTTCCTAACCCCGCCTGGTAAAACCTCCCGAAAAAGAAATAGCCGAAAACTGGGCTCCACTGCCTGCCATAAAATAAAAGTAGGAACCCCGTGCAGCCTTACAACCTTCCTGATAACATCTCGCATAACCCTCCGCCGAGTAAACAGTCCTAACTGAAAGACAAGATGTGCTGACCTCATCAGCCCGGCTACTGGTCGAACGCATCCACGAACTCGTACGATGGTTACCTAACTTGGTCTTAACACCTTCGTGACCCTATCATCTAGCGGAACCACCTCAAACTGACCCCACCACATTCCGGGCTGCGGGTTGACTCGCAATATGGCCTCTACCCGACCCACTTCGTACTAAACTCTCGTTCCCCGATCCGGAACAATCTTACCAGTTCACGTCATGAAAGCTACCACTTCCATCTCACATGTTATACCCCGTATTTCCAGAGTATGTACGTGAGGACGTACGTAGAAAATTTAAGCCTTAAGGATTGGCAAGAATCGAAATTTGTACACAAGTGCCGAAAAGAGTCGTTTTTCGACGAAACGTTTTACTAGACTTGCGAAGGGAAAAATACGGCTATGTCATTTTTAATTTTTGCGGATTTTTCCGAGAGACGAAACATTTTGGACCAACGGGAGGGTGACATGTGTCACCCTCACATCGACGTGGTGCGGCAAGTGGACGAAAGGTGGGTCAAAGTTGGTAGGATATTTTGTGCAAGTTGTTGTGGTAGATGGATAAGGTCCACATGGTTAAAATCTAGCCCTACACTTGCCTTACACTTGGATGGATCTTGGCCATTGGTTGGCCATTTCTTGACCTATAAATACCCCCCTTGTTGAAGAGTTATTTCATCCAAACTTGAGCATTCTTTCTCAGTCTCAAAATACTCGCTCCTCTTGATATTTCGTCCAAAGCCTTCCCCTCGAGAAGCCTCGCCGAGGGTGCTCCTCTCCTAGTGGTCGGCCGAGAATACACCCCCCCCTTGCCTAGTTGTTTCGTATAATACCCCCCTTTGTGGTATAGAAATACTCTCCAAATATTGTTATAATGCCCAAATACCTTTGTCACGACCCGTTCCGGGGCCCGTGACTGGTGCCTTACCGGGGCACCCAAGTAGTTATACATCAGAGTAACCAGCGGAATATAAAATAAGACAGGAAACAGTTTATAAAATAAGACACAGTTTATGTGAGAAAACGTCGCCTTTCGGCATAATATATATAACTCAAGTTTTGCGCTACATCCCAACTATACAATGGTACTACTGCACTCTAAGGAAGTAACAACTATGGCGGACAGGCCCGCCATACCTCGATCATACAAAACTATCTACAATACAAGGAGATCATACCCAAAAGTAGAGCCTCCTAGAAGATGGAGCTCCCGACACCAACGCAAAGATCCTAAGGATGTGGATCTAGCACTGCCCTTACCTGCGCAGATTTAACGCACTCAAGGAGGTCAAGATAACAGTACCAAGTATGTGAAACTATAAAGTACTTAAATGAAATCAAAGTTTTAAAGCCTTTTCACAAATACAATCGGTTCAATTGCACATAGTGCCACATCATAAACAACAACAGAATAGGAAAATCAGAATGTGTCTATTCTAGGCCGCGAATGATCGGCAAGGCCAATCGCCCATAGTATCATTCGTGCGTGCCTAGTCCTCGACTTCCGCACTCGCATAGGTCACACGCACTGCACGAGGTATTCCTCGCATCGGGGCAGCCAACCCCAGATCCGCCTAGGCTCCCGCAGCCCGCATAGCCTCAAAAGACCGCGTAGTCTCAACACGCATAGAATTCCCGCATCGGGCTAAACACCCGAATGATCAATCACGAGCATACCGCTGCTCGCATAGTCTCACAGACCGCGTACAGCCGTATAGACCGCATCGAGGCAAGCCCTCAGATAACGATCGAGGGTAGGTGATACAATAACAGTACAACAGACTTACAGGTTAGCAACGTAAGCACAGCAAGAATGACCCCCTTACACAGCATTTTAAGACACTAACACAGGTAGCACCATAACATGTCTACTTTATCAAACAAATCTTACTACACTTAACAGAAATCAATACAAGGCTTTTATAAACAAACAAGTAAACAGTTCCTTTTTATCTTTCTTAAGTTGTTATACCTAACCTCCCATAAAGCTAGTATAACTCTTAAGCTTTTGTTTTAAAAACCAAATATTTATCTTCTGTTAAAAGTGATTCAGTAGTTCTTTTGAAATGCATCAGGATTCTTATTATTCAGGCTTAAGTCAAAAGACATTGCCGTAGTTATTATTCAGGCTTAAGTCAAACGACATTGCCGTAGTTATTATTCAGTTAACACATGTACGTCTACCGTACTATATATATGTTAAAATATCATGCTTAGGAAGAATCACATACCTTCTACGAAACCTCCTGCCAAGTTGAATATGTCGCGCGCAGAGAATCAGCCTATAATAGTCACAGACATCTATCAAAGTCTAGACTACTCTGAAGGTCATTCTAAACAGAGGGTTCACAATTCTACGGATAGTCGGGCAGCACAACCCTACCCGGTGAGCTATATAAGTTCATCAGAAACAAATTCATATGTGAGTACAGTTCAATTATTCTTCTTTTAAACCCTTCTACTGTGATGACAGTTCAATTCTATTCTGTAATATTCTTCTAAGTATTTAATACTTATTCTTATACTTCTACAGTATGCATTCTCTAATACAAAAGAGGGTTAGGATTATTTACCTCGGTAAGCCCAATAATATCCTAGATAAAAGTCGATCCGGAGCAAGGCTTAGCTCCTAAGTTGTACGCTCCGATAGCTCCAAGGAAACCTTAGAAGTTCTTCACAACTTCTACTAAGTACTAAGGGATTTGGGCTAGGGTATTTTGGGCATTATAACAATACTTAGAAGGCAACTTTTCTACCAAGGGAGGGGGGTAGATTTCGGCTAGGCTAGGGGGGGTAGGCCCTCGCCAAACTTCACAAGTGAGGAGGAGTGTTTGGACGAACAAGGCTCAAGGGAGAGGAGAGGATTTTCAAGACTTGGAAAGATTTGTGGATGAAGAATTCTTCATCTTAAGGGGGGTATTTATAGGTCAAGAAGTGGCCAACCAATGGCCAAGATTAAGACAATTGCAAGGCAAGTGTAGGGTGAAGATTTACTCCACACAAATATCCTACCAACTCCTCGACTTGTGCACAAGGCACAAAAACGTGCAAGCTTCTCCAATTCGGCCCAATGGACGATTCAAGTCCACCAATTGGAGGGTGCCAAGTGTCGCCTCCCGTTGGTCCAAAATGTTTCATCTCTCGAAAAATCCGCAAAAATTAGAAATGGCATAGCCGGAATTTTCCTACGAAAGTCGTGGAAAACGTTTCGTCGGAAAACGATTCTTTTAGTGAGTTGTGCACAAATAAAAACGTCCAAGGCTAACTTTAAGGCCAAACTTTTTGTACGTATTCTCCTACGTACATACTCTGGAAATACGGGGTATAAAATTCTCCCCTCCTTAGAAACATTCGTCCCGAATGTTCCTTCTCAAGACAGTTATCGATGAAGCTTAAACAGTTTGTAAGTGCCACACATGGCCACAAAAATAACACTTAGGCATATATGATAATGGAAATTTACAAGTAGGAAAGTGAATTACCTGGAGGTGTGGGGAATAGGTGAGGATACTTCTGCCTCATGTCCTCCTCGGCTTCCCACGTCATCTCCTCCCTGAGCTCGTTCCGCCACAAGACTTTGACGGAAGCCACGTCCTTCGTCCGCAGACGCCTAACCTGACGATCGACTATCGCTATGGGAATATCCTCATACGATAACCCCTCGGTCACCTGGACATCGTCAATCGGGTGTACCCTAGATGGATCCCCGATACATCTCCTCAGCATAGATACGTGAAAAACCGGATGCACTGCCTCCAGATCGGACGGCAGATCCAACTCATAGGCAACCTTGCCTACCCTGCGGACAATCGAAACGCCCAATGTACTGGGCCGAGTTTCCTTCTTCCCTAATCTCATCACACCCTTCATGGGTGAAACCTTTAGGAAAACGCAATAATGAACCTCGAACTCAAGATGCCGACGACGATGATCTGCATACGACTTGCCGACTGAGTCAATAGCCGCCTCGGATAAGCTTCACCTTATCCATCGCTCGCCGCACCAAATCCGTCCCACTAGCCGCACTCGCCCACATCGAACCAACCTATGGGCGACTGCACTTCCTCCCATACAAGGCCTCATAAGGCGCCATCCGAATCTTTGAGTGGTAGCTATTATTATACGCAAACTCAACTAGAGGCAAATGATCCTCCCAACTACCATCGGTCAATAACACAGCTCGCGGATATCCTCAAGAGTCGGATAGTGCGCTCTGCCGCCCGCCTGCTCGTGGATGAAATGCGACTGTGCTCACTCGCCCCTAAACCCTCTGGAAGGACCTCCAGTTAGCCGTAAACCGGGCTCTCTGCATGCGATATGATCGAAATAGGGACTCCATGCGACCGACGATCTCTCTGATGTAAAGTCCGCATAATCCTCACCGAGAAAGTCGCCCTAACGGAAGAAAGTGGGCTGATTTCACACCGCCGACGATAACCCATATTGAATCATGTCTCCTCCGAGTGCGAGGTAATCGTGATGAAGTCCATGTTGATTACCTCCCACTTCCGTGTCGGGATCTCTATCGTCAGAATAAACCACCGTGCCTCTCGTGCTCTACCTTCACCGCCGACAACACGCACCGAGCTACGAACTCGCAACGTCCTCTTCAAACCATCCCACCAATACACGGATCTAAGGTCGTGGTACATCTTGGTCGACTCGACGGATAGAGTAACGCTTGCCGCTGTGCTTCCCAAGAACTCGCCAAGTCCTCAAACATCCGGAACACACAACTCGCCTCAAACCTTAGCACCCCATCAAAGTGCTACCTCAAAAGGACCTTGCCTCACGAAGAGTCAGATCACGATAACGTGTCAAAATCGGATCTCGAATCGCCTCTTCACCTCTCGACGATGGAAGACTCGCAACCTCACGAACTCTAACCCCATCGCTATCGTAATCAATCAAACGGACACCAAGGCTCGCTAATCGATGCAAATCACGAACCATGCCCTCTTCTCTAGCCGCACATCCGATAGGCTCCCATCGACCTACGACTAAGAAAGCATCCGCCACAACATTGGCCTTCCCGTGGTACAGATATCAACATCGTAATCCTTAAGCAACTCTAACCACCGCCTCGCCGTAAGTTCACTCCTCCGGCCGAAGATATACCGGAGGCTCTTGTGGTCCGTAAAATATCCACGTGAACCCCATACAAATAGTGCCTCAGATCTTCAAAGCGTGAATCACACCGCCAACTCCAAATCATGCGGGTAGTTCCTCGTGTTTTTCACCGTCGGGATGCATATGCTATAACTCGCCATGCTGCATCAATACACATCCCAACCCGATGCCCGACGATCACAATACACGACATAACCATCCGACCCTCTGGAAGAGTAAGAACGGGCGGTCGGTCTCTTTCAAAGAATCGAAACCCCGCCACAAGCATCACCATCAAACTTGGCCGCTTCCGAGTCACCTAGTCAATGGTGCGTAGATAGAAGCAAACTTCTCCACGAACCGATAATAACTCGCAAGGCCCAAAATCGCGAACCTCTGCCGAGTAGTAGGTCTAGGCCAACTCGACCGCCTCGATCTTGGCCGATCTACCAATACCATCCCCGACAATGTGCCCAAGAAAAGCCACCGGTTAACCAAAACTCACATTTGGAAAACTTGGCGTGAAATTTCGGTCGAGAATCACAAGATAGCCTCAATGCTCGCATGCTCCCGCTCTGGCGAGAATAAACCAAGATATCATCAATGAACACTATCACAAACATGTCCAAAAATGGTTTGAACACTCGGTTCATCAAATCCATGAATACCGCGAGCATTGGTCAACCCAAAAGACATGAACTGAACTCATAATGCCCGCACGGTCCCGAATGCAAATCTAGGGACATCCACCTCTCTCGACTCGCACTGATGATAGCCCGAACGCAGATCAATCTTGAGAAACATCTCGCGCTCGCAATCGGTCGAACAAATCATCAATCTCGGGAAGGGGTATTCGTTTAATGGTCACCTTGTTCACCGCTCAGATCAACACATGCGCAGCTGCCCCGCCCTTCTTCTTCACGAACAATACCGCGCCCCTGTGGAGAAACACTAGGCCCGATGAAGCCCTTCTCCAAAGAAATCCCTAAGCCGATCCTTCCACTCTCTCAACTCGGCAAAGCATTCTCAGTATGGCGGAATGGAAATAGGCCGAGTGTCCGCAATATGTCTATACAAAACTCAATCTCCTCTCGTGAGGATACCCGGAGGTCGTCGAAACACGTCGGGAACTCTCTCGACTCTGGATCGATCAAAACTGCACCGCAAATTTCGTGATCAAACACCCAACGAGATGGTAGATATACCCTTCCGCACCATCTTCCTATCCTTGAGGTAGGAAATAAACCTACCCTCTCGATACCGCGTTCTCCCACTCTACAACCGGCCTCAAGAAACCGGAACCGTACTACTCTCTTCTCAGCCTACATTGGCGTAGCAAGAAGCTAGCCAATCCATCCCCATGATCACGTCGAAGTCAATCATCTCCAACTCTATCAAGTCGGCTAGGTCCGACGATCAGAATGGTCACAGACAAGCTCTATATACCCGCCGAGCTACCACCGAATCACCCATCGCGTAGCTACCTCGAAAGTGGTCTATGGACTCGTGCTCTATCCCTATCCTACTAGCAACAAGGGAGATATATGTGACAGAGTAGAACCCGGATCTATCAAAGCATACACACCAAACACGAACCGATAAGGTACCGTGGCGACATTAGGTGAGGCCTCACGATCCCGCTTACCGACAGCATAAATGCGGTTCGAGGACCGCTAGAATCGACCCGAGCCACGACCGCGACCGCTGGTCCACGAGTACCTTACTCCGGGCGAGTAATCGCTTCGGGATGAAGAAGCGCAATGCACTCGTAGATCGGGCCCTACCACCGCCGCCGCTTCGGACAAACTCGCGAAATGACCTGCGGCCACACGTATAGCAAGCTCCCGAGTACTCCCGAATGGTATCTACCACAACGCACACCGAGCGGACCTCGAACAGTTAGCACCTCGCTACCTCGAAATCAAGTCCCGGCCCCGACCGCCCCGATCGCTCGCTATCGAAGATGATGTAGGAGCGCTCTGCGCCGTGGTGAAAATCGACTTCACTGATGCCGCCACCCGAGAACCACCAAAAGAACCGCCGCTTGGCCTTCTTCGCCGCTGATATCGCTTACCCGGCGTCTCTACGCCTCGCATCCTAGTGCATGAGCTCGCATACTGTAATGTCCATGCTCGGGTGAAGGACACACCCGCACAAGACTCGGCCATGTATTCATCTAGTCCAGTGACATAGCGATGCACCCGGTCCTCCATCTATGATACCAGTTCATGGACATATCGAGCCAAAGAATCAAACTCGACATTGTACTCCTCACCGCGCCCTCCTCGCCTCAAAGAACAAGAATCTATCACTCGTGCCTCCTCATCCGCGAGGCAAGAAGTGTGTGAGAAAAGCCTCAAAACTCATCCCATACCACTGAGGTGCATGCTCTCCCGGAAAGCTCCCATGAATCAAACCAATCGATCGCGGTATCACGCACCGATGCGAACCGAATGTCACAGACTCGGTCTGAAGCCTTGATCACCCGCACGATCCTTCGGTGACGGATGAACTCCTGCGGATCATCCTCCGCCTCGACCAGAAACTCGCGGCTACAACTAAGGAAATCCCGTAGTCTCAAACTATTCGCCTCGGGTGCACCACGGTGCGATCGAGCCGAGCTGAATCGCCAGATCCGGCCTTTCTCAGACCGCCACAACTCTAGCCAATAGCCGGGCCATCTCTCAGAGCCCTAACTCTCCGCCCAGCCGTGGGACGGGAGGTGTAGTACTGTGGTCTCGCTGGGCCGGCGGCGTCATAGAACTCGCCGTCTCGTATAGACGGGCACGAACCTCGTGACTGGGTGTCTCGCTAGCGGCTCCTCCGCCTTGCCCTTCCGGGCCCGGTTGCCTTACGTGGAGGCATAATCAGCATGTGAAAGGAATACGTTAGAGGGTCCAACCTATAACACGCCTCTAAAGCACGATCTCGTAATGAGAAGAATGGAACCAATCCTAAATATCCTATAGCCTCTCGATTATTGGTGGTGCACAACACACCGATAATCAAGACTTTACTAGATACGATCATAGACACTTTCCGAGGATTAATCGCTCGATACCACTTTTGTCACGACCGCTTTGGCCCGTGGATCGTGCTCAAGGGCACCCAAGTAGTTATACATCAGAGTAACCAGCGGAATATAAAACAAGACAGGAAACAGTTTATAAAATAAGACACAGTTTATGTGAGAAAACGTCGCCTTTCGGCATAATATATATAACTCAAGTTTTGCAGTTACATCCCAACTATACAATGGTACTACTGCACTTCTGGAAGTAAACAACTATGGCGGGACAGGCCCCAGCCATACCCTGCCTGGACAAAACTATCTACAATACAGGGAGATCATACCCAAAAGTAGAGCCTCCGGAGAAGATGGAGCTCCTGACACCAACGCAAAGATCCTAAGGATGTGGATCTAGCACCTGCGGCATGAACGCAGCCCCCCGAAGAAGGTCAGTACAACAGGTACCAAGTATGTGAAACTATAAAGTACTTAAATGAAATCAAAGTTTTTAAAGCCTTTTCACAAATACAATCAGTTCAATTGCACATAGTGCCACATCACAAACAACAACAGTAATAGGAAAACTGTAACAGGTCTATTCTAGGCCGCGAATGATCGAAGCAAGGCCAATCGCCCATAGTATCATTCTGCGTGCCTAGTCCTGGACTTCCGCAGCCCGCATAGGTCACACACGCACCGCATGAGGTATTCTCGCATCGGGGCAGCAACCCGGCATCCGCCTAGGCTCGCACCCGCATAGCCTCAAAAGACCGCATAGTCTCAACAGACCGCATAGAATTCCCGCGTCGGCTAAACACCCGAATGATCAATCACGAGCATACCGCTGCCCGCATAGTCTCACAGACCGCATAGCCGTATAGACCGCGTCAAGCGGGCAAGCCCTCGGTATAACGATCGAGGGTAGGTGATACAATAACAAGACAACGGACTTACCGGTTAGCAACGTAAGCACAGCAAGAATGACCCCCTTACACAGCATTTCAAGACACTAACACAGGTAGCACCATAACATGTCTACTTTATCAAACAAATCTTACTACACTTAACAGAAATCAATACAAGGCTTTTATAAACAAACAAGTAAACTGTTCCTTTTTATCTTTCTTAAGTTGTTATACCTAACCTCCCATAAAGCTAGTATAACTCTTAAGCTTTTGTTTTAAAAACCAAATATTTATCTTCTGTTAAAAGTGATTCAGTAGTTCTTTTGAAATGCATCAGGATTCTTATTATTCAGGCTTAAGTCAAAAGACATTGCCGTAGTTATTATTCAGGCTTAAGTCAAACGACATTGCCGTAGTTATTATTCAGTTAACACATGTACGTCTACCGTACTATATATATGTTAAAATATCATGCTTAGGAAGAATCACATACCTTCTCGGCGAAAACCTCCTGCCAAGTTGAATATGTCGCACGCAGAGAATCAGCCTATAATAGTCACAGACATCTATCAAAGTCTAGACTACTCTGAAGGTCATTCTAAACAGAGGGTTCACAATTCTACGGATAGTCGGGCAAAGACAACCCTACCCTGAGCTATATAAGTCTCATCAAAAACAGTCCTATGTGAGTACAGTTCAATTATTCTTCTTTTAAACCCTTCTACTGTGATGACAGTTCAATTCTATTCTGTAATATTCTTCTAAGTATTTAATACTTATTCTTATACTTCTACAGTATGCATTCTCTAATACAAAAGAGGGTTAGGATTATTTACCTCGGTAAGCCCAATAATATCCTAGATAAAAGTCGATCCGGAGCAAGGCTTAGCTCCTAAGTTGTACGCTCCGATAGCTCCAAGGAAACCTTAGAAGTTCTTCACAACTTCTACTAAGTACTAAGGGATTTGGGCTAGGTATTTTGGGCATTATAACAATACTTAGAAGGCAACTTTTCTACCAAGGGAGGGGGGTAGATTTCGGCTAGGCTAGGGGGGGTAGGCCCTCGGCCAAACTTCACAAGGGGAGGGGGGGAGTGTTTGGACGAACAAGGCTCAAGGGAGAGGAGAGGATTTTCAAGACTTGGAAAGATTTGTGGATGAAGAATTCTTCATCTTAAGGGGGGTATTTATAGGTCAAGAAGTGGCCAACCAATGGCCAAGATTAAGACAAGTGCAAGGCAAGTTTAGGGTGAAGATTTACTCCACACAAATATCCTACCAACTCCTTGACTTGTGCACAAGGCACAAAAAACGTGCCAAGCTTCTCCAATTCGTCCAATGGACGATTCAAGTCCACCAATTGGAGGATGCCAAGTGTCGCCCTCCCGTTGGTCCAAAATGTTTCGTCTCTCGGAAAAATCCGCAAAAATTAGAAATGGCATAGCCGGAATTTTCCCTACGAAATCTGTGAAAACGTTTCGTCGGAAAACGATTCTTTTAGTGAGTTGTGCACAAATAAAAACGTCCAAGGCTAACTTTAAGGCCAAACTTTTTGTACGTATTCTTCTACGTACATACTCTGGAAATACGGGGTATAACAACCTTAGCCCATATACCTTGTAGTACTTTCCAAAGTTACCTCTATACGTAGAGCCCGGAAATACTATTATACTTTCCTTTAGCCACTAAACGAAACCCTAAGGAAAACCTTCATAGTCGGTTGAAGTGTTAAGTAGAAGTTGCGTAGAACTTCTAAGGGTTGTTCGGAGCGGGTTGAGCGCGACGGAGTAGAGCTTAACGTTGCTCAGGAGCGACATTAAACTTGGATAATTGTGGGCTCATCGAGGTAAATACTACTGTCCTTCTATTGTAATTGGAAATTACATACTGTAGTAGTATAGAAACGAATATAAGATTCATAGAAGATATTTGAACTGTAATAGAAGGATATTACAGAATAGACTTAAACTGAAATCACATCAGCAGAATTAAGTAGAAGATTAAAGCATTACTTACATAGATCGTATTTACGAGACCGATAACCTTTATTGGTTGAATGTTCTGCGAGTAGCATGTGCTACTTGGAAGGTGGACAAGGTTAGCCGGGTTATAGCCGTGGAGCGTTTTGCTTATAGTCGATAATCGTCGCGAGGTATGTGATTCTTCCTATACTCTTGAGCATGATATTTTAAAGGAATATATATATAGTACGGTAGACGTACGTGTGTTAACATAACGTAGCTGTACGGCAATGTCTTTTGACTTAAGCCTGAATAATAAGAACCTTGAATGTATTTTAAAAGAATTAAGAAACCCTTTTTGGAAAGAAGAGTAATACTTGGTTTTGAAAACATAAGAGTTATACTAGCTTTATGGGAAGTTAGGTATAACGTGTTAAGAGAGATAAAGAGAATGGTTTACTGATTTTTAGAAGTTAAGAGACTTAATCTTAAAAGATAAGAGACTTGACTTAATATGGATGTTTGTGTGAAACCTCATTCGTGAGTAATGAGTGCTTGGTTTTTAAAAGGTAATATTTTTTTTTACTGATTTCGGAAATCAGAATGAGTATCGACAAACCACTGCAGCGTTAATAAAGGAAAATGTATTGAATAATAAAGTATTATTAAAACCAGTAGAAACCTCCATCTGCATAGAAGCTAAGATGAGACAAAATGATATTACATTTCCTAGTTCATGGCTGCTTAATAAGATTGATTATGAACAAGAATAACCTACACTCATATAAGGCATATGTTTCTCAGATTGTTTAAAAGAGAATTATATTCTTAAATGATTAAGACTATGAACTATGAAAATTTTCTAAAATAAAGAGACCTGAGTAATTGAAATTAGGAAAACTGGAACTTTAGGGGAAAGAATGTTGTTGAAAAGGAAAGTGTTTTGGTTTACCTAAAAATGTAAGTCACTCTATTTTTATACTACGGGTATCGGGTGACCTTTATAAAAGGAATGGATCTCTTTAAAGGGAATTTAACGTACGTAGTACTTTAGGGTTAAAACTCGGACTTTGATATAAAATGGAAGTACCTTGAGTTGTGTATAACTTGCCTATGCTTGTTGTTGTACTTTCCTATGCTGGTTGTTGTGTAACTCGCCTATGCTTGTTGTGATAGCCTTTGTTGTGCAAGAATTGTGTTTCTATACTACCGCGTCTCTCGATGGAGGGCCGGTTGACTTGTTGAGAACTTACTTGGACATACCGGCAGTGACGGGAGATTCCACGGGTATGCTTCCATTATTATTACATGGACATGCTCGCACCGATGCAGACTCGGGGCATGTGGCCATGCGGCATTGTTATTATTGTTGCATCATGGACATGCCGCACCGGCGCAATTCCGGCATGCGCCGTGATGCGAACATGATTGATGTTGGGCGTGAGACCCATAGTTATATAGTGAGTGATGACTTTGAGGGCGTGAGTCCCTGACTTGACTGCTGTTATGATTGCGTACTGTATTTTGGTTATCATACATGGCTCCTCGCTTTATATAGATCGTTATGATTTAAGCTGCAGATTTTCGCCACATACTTGGTACTGTTATCGACCTCCTTCGGGGCTGCGTTCATGCCGCAGTAGAGTACACCAGTTGATCCTCGCTCATAGGATCACGCCAACAGATTGGGAAGCTCCGTTTCTCCGGAGGCTTATTAGTGGTATAGTCCCCTGTCATTGTAGGTACTTACATTCAGGGGTATGGCGGGGCCCTGTCCCGTCATGGTTGTTGTAAATCTTAGAGGTCTGTAGTACTGTTGTGGGCAGGGTTGTAAAAAGGATTAAATTGTTCGGGTTTTTATGTATTTATATACAGAAGGCAACTGTTTTGGTTGGCCTGTTTATATATAATATCTCTTGCTTCATGTCTTGTTTTTATGTTCCGCTGATTTTCTCTGATGTATGACTACTTGGGTGCCCGGGTAAGGCACGATCCACGCCCGGTTCGGTCGTGACAAAAGTGGTATCGAAGCGATTAATCTCGGAAAGTGTCTACGCACCGTGTCTAGTAGAGTCTTGATTATCGTGTGTTGTGTACCACATCTATAATTAGGAGGCTGCAGGACATTTAGGATTGGTTTCCATTCTTCTCATTCTGAGATCGTGCCTTAGAGCTGTGTTGTAAGTTGGACCCCTCTGACGTATTTCGTTTTCACCAGTTATGCCTCCGCGCAAGGCAACCCTGGCCCAGGTGGGCAAGGCAGCCGAGGGAGCTGCTAGTGAGATACAGAGGAGTGCGAGGGCGCAGACCCGATCATTACCTGAGATAGTGCTTCAGACGACGAGTTTTGCGACGCCGCCATTTCAACAGAGTTTAGAGCAGCGAAGGGTCGATGAGACCACGCACTGCACATTCGCCCACAGCGGCGTAGGAGTTGGGGTACAAAGAGATGCCAGCCATCGCCGTGATCGTGGCGGACATGAGGATAAATTGGCCGACGCAGCAGCCTGTGAGCACCCATGGTTCACCCAAGATCGGATAGTTTGAGGCTACGGGACTTTCTGAGATGTAGCCCGCCAGAGTTCTACGGGTCGAGGCCTGAGGATGATCCGCAGGAGTTCATCCGACAGTTACAGCGGATCATGAGAGTGATCAAGGCTTCAGAGACCGAGTCAGTGGTCCTAGGTTCGCATCGGCTGCATGATACCGCAGTCGACTGGTTTGATTCGTGGGAGCTGTCCCGGGGAGAGAATGCACTTCCAGCCGTTTGGGACGAGTTTTCGGGGGCATTTCTTGCACATTTCTTGCCTCCACAGATGAGGAGGGCTCGGGCCGACAGATTTTTGATGTTGAGGCAGAACGGGCGTACAGTTCGGGAGTACAATGTGGAGTTCGACTCATTGGCTCGGTATGCCCCCGCTGTAGTAGCTGATATGGAGGACAGAGTACACCGCTACGTTACCGGGTTAGATGACTACTTGGCAGAGGCTTGTTCGGGTGTAGCTCTTCAGCCGGGCATGGACATTGCCCGCATGCAGGCTTATGCACTTGGGTGTGAGGAGCGGAGAGGTCGACGGAATGACCAAGATCAGCAGAAGAGGGCCAGAACAACAGGGTCCTTTGGTGACTTTCGAGGCGGACCGCCTCAGCAGCATACTAGTTTTGTACCTCCGCCAGTGCAGAGTGGTCCTCCACAACCTTCAGGGCATCCGGATTCATGAGCGGTCGAGCTCGGGTTCAGATTTCGAGGAGTAGTGTGGGCGAGATGCACACCCCTACCGGTGTGGTCGATGGTAGACCGCATTTCGAGGAGTGTCGTGGTACCAAGGGAGCTTGTTATTTTTGCGGCCAACAGGGCCATCTGGCGAGAGACTGTCCGACCAGGGGTAGCGCTGGTAGGATAACACAGACTACGGGATCAGTTGCGGGTTCTTCACCTTCCAAAGCTAGGCAGGATGTTCATACACCCGGCGAGCCACGCAGGTCACGGTGGAAGTTCCCAGTTTTAGCGGTCCTTTGAACCGCCTATTTTTCAGGTATATCCTTAACCCTCTAGAGACTTGTATGTATTGATGTTATGATGATGTGTTTAGTGTTATGTTCGGATAGCTTTGTGCTAAAATGTGATTTAGAAACCTGGTTAGTGTAAAAGGGTAAGCCTGGGGGTGAGAAAATGATGAACCTTAGAATATTACAATTGAGACCTTAGATATAAGGCCGTCTTGAGTACAAGATTTTGCGGGTGATCTTTGTCAGAATGTATAAGTATACGTGGAGTAATTGTGGGAAAATTCCTTGGGTGGTGTAAAATGGAAGTGGTAGCTTTCATGACCTGTATAGGTAAGATTGTTCCGGATCGGGAAACAAGAGCTTGATGCGTTAAGTGGGTCGGGTTGGGGCCATGTTGCGGGCCAACCCGCGACCTGTTTTGGGGTTGGGTCAGCTCTGGGTGGTCCCGCCAGGTGGTAGGGTCACGAGGGTGCTAGGCCCAAGTTTAGTTGACCATCGGATGAGTTCGTGGATATGTTCGACTGAGCGGTCGTGAAGGCCGGGAATGGCCTTAAGGAAGATTGAGGCTAGTAAGATGACCAAGTTTGGAGGTGGTGACTCCAAAGTTTTGGGAACTGAAGCGATGACTGAAGTGTGGTACATATACTAGAAGAGTTCAAGTGTTCGAGAAGGGCACGATGAGTAAGGAAGGAAGAGGACGTGTGTTATTACGTGGCCAGGTGTGGCGTTGACAACTTGTTAGAGGAACTTTATCGTTATCCGTCTTGAGAAGGAACATTCGGGACGAATGTTTCTAAGGAGGGGAGAATGTTATACCCCGTATTTCCAGAGTATGTACGTGAAGACGTACGTAGAAAATTTAAGCCTTAAGGATTGGCAAGAATCGATATTTGTACACAAGTGCCGAAAAGAGTCGTTTTTCGACGAAACGTTTTACTAGACTTGCGAAGGGAAAAATATGGCTATGTCATTTTTAATTTTTGCGGATTTTTCCGAGAGACGAAACATTTTGGACCAACGGGAGGGTGACATGTGTCACCCTCACATTGGACGTGAGGTTGGGCGGCAAGTGGACGAAAGGTGGGTCAAAGTTGGTAGGATATTTTGTGCAAGTTGTTGTGGTAGATGGATAAGGTCCACATGGTTAAAATCTAGCCCTACACTTGCCTTACACTTGGATGGATCTTGGCCATTGGTTGGCCATTTCTTGACCTATAAATACCCCCCTTGTTGAAGAGTTATTTCATCCAAACTTGAGCATTCTTTCTAAGTCTCAAAATACTCCCTCCCTCTTGATATTTCGTCCAAAGCCTTCCCCCTCCCCCCCTTGAGAAGCCTTGGCCGAGAGGGTGCTCCCCCCTCCTAGTGGTCGGCCGAGAATACACCCCCCTTGCCTAGTTGTTTCGTATAATACCCCCCTTTGTGGTATAGAAATACTCTCAAAATATTGTTATAATGCCCAAATACCTTAGCCCATATACCTTGTAGTACTTTCCAAAGTTACCTCTATACGTAGAGCCCGGAAATACTATTATACTTTCCTTTAGCCACTAAACGAAACCCTAAGGAAAACCTTCATAGTCGGTTGAAGTGTTAAGTAGAAGTTGCGTAGAACTTCTAAGGGTTGTTCGGAGCGGGTTGGAGCGCATGGAGTAGGAGCTTAACGTTGCTCAGGAGCGACATTAAACTTGGATAATTTTGGGCTCATCGAGGTAAATACTACTGTCCTTCTATTGTAATTGGAAATTACATACTGTAGTAGTATAGAAACGAATATAAGATTCATAGAAGAGATTTGAACTGTAATAGAAGGATATTACAGAATAGACTTAAACTGAAATCACATCTGAAGAATTAAGTAGAAGATTAAATTGTACTTACATAGGACTGTATTTACAGTAGACTGAATAACCTTTATTGGTTGAATGTTCTGCGAGTAGCATGTGCTACTTGGAAGGTGGACAAGGCTAGCCGGGTTATAGCCGTGGAGCGTTTTGCTTATAGTCGATAATCGTCGCGAGGTATGTGATTCTTCCTATACTCTTGAGCATGATATTTTAAAGGAATATATATATAGTACGGTAGCGACGTGTAATGTAACGTGGGCATTTGCGGTAATGTCTTTTGACTTAAGCCTGAATAATAAGAACCTTGAATGTATTTTAAAAGAATTAAGAAACCTTTTTTGGAAAGAAGAGTAATACTTGGTTTTGAAAACATAAGAGTTATACTAGCTTTATGGGAAGTTAGGTATAACGTCTTAAGAGAGATAAAGAGAATGGTTTACTGATTTTTAGAAGTTAAGAGACTTAATCTTAAAAGATAAGAGACTTGACTTAATATGGATGTTTGTGTGAAACCTCATTCGTGAGTAATGAGTACTTGGTTTTTAAAAGGGAATAATGTTTTACTGATTTCGGAAATCAGAATGAGTATCGACAAACCACTGCAGCGTTAATAAAGGAAAATGTATTGAATAATAAAGTATTATTAAAACCAGTAGAAACCTCCATCTGCATAGAAGCTAAGATGAGACAAAATGATATTACATTTCCTAGATCATGGCTGCTTAATAAGATTGATTATGAACAAGAATAACCTACACTCATATAAGGCATATGTTTCTCAGATTGTTTAAAAGAGAATTATATTCTTAAATGATTAAGACTATGAACTATGAAACTTTTCTAAAATAAAGAGACCTGAGTAATTGAAATTAGGCAAACTGGAACTTTAGGGGAAAGAATGTTGTTGAAAAGGAAAGTGTTTTGGTTTACCTAAAAATGTAAGTCACTCTATTTTTATACTACGGGTATCGGGTGACCTTTATAAAAGGAATGGATCTCTTTAAAGGGAATTTAACGTACGTAGTACTTTAGGGTTAAAACCCGGACTTTGATATAAAATGGAAGTACCTTGAGTTGTGTATAACTTGCCTATGCTTGTTGTTGTACTTGCCTATGCTGGTTGTTGTGTAACTCGCCTATGCTTGTTGTGATAGCCTTTGTTGTGCAAGAATTGTGTTTCTATACTACCGCGTCTCTCGATGGAGGGCCGGTTGACTTGTTGAGAACTTACTTGGACGTACCGGCAGTGACGGGAGATTCCACGGGTATGCTTCCATTATTATTGTTACATGGACATGTCTGCACCGATGCAGAATTCCGGGGGCATGTGGCCATGCGGCAGGGTTGATTACCCGATATATGGTTATTATTGTTACATGGACGTGTCTGCACCGATGCAGAATTCCGGGGGCATGTGGCCATGCGGCAGGGTTGACCACCCAGTATATTGTTGTTGATGTTACATGGACATGTCTGCACCGATGCAGAATTCCGGGGGCATGTGGCCATGCGGCATTGTTATTATTGTTGCATCATGGACATGTCTGCACCGATGCAGAATTCCGGGGGCATGCGGCCATGATGCGAACATGATTGATGTTGTGGGCGTGAGACCCATAGTTATATATTGAGTGATGACTTTTGGCGTGAGTCCACGACTTGGATCGCTTTTATGTTGCGTACTGTATTTTGGTTATCATACATGTCTCCTGCTTTATATAGACTGTTATGATTTAACTGCAGTATTTTCAGTTTCACATACTTGGTACATGTTGTACTGACCTCCTTCGGGGGGCTGCGTTCATGCCGCAGGTAGGAGTACACCGGTAGTTGATCCTCGCTCTTAGGATCACAGTTCAACGTATTGGGAAGCTCCGTTTCTCCGGAGGCTTATTCTTCGGTATGTGTTCCCTGAGTTGTAGGTTCTTGTACATTCAGGGGTATGGCGGGGCCCTGTCCCGTCATGGTTGTTGTAAATCTTAGAGGTCTGTAATACTGTTGTGGGCAGGGTTGTAAAAAGGATTAAACTGTTCGGGTTTTTATGTATCTATATACAGAAGGCAACTGTTTTGGTTGGCCTGTTTATATATAATATCTCTTGCTTCATGTCTTGTTTTTATGTTCTGCTGATTTTCTCTGATGTATGACTACTTGGGTGCCCGGGTAAGGCACCAGTCACGGGCCCGGGTTCGGGTCGTGACATCACACTACCCATGGAATTATCCCACAATATATATCACGCATACCAAGTACTTCGACAAAGACCAACTGTTATACCCCGTAGTTCCAGGGTATATATGTGAGGATGTACGTACGAGTATACGACAGAAAAATTGGAAAGAAAGAAAGATGTGATTTTTCGACGGAAAAGTTTCCGGGTTTTGTGAAGGAAAAAGGTTCGTTAATGGGAATTGGATTCCCAGATTTGGTATTTGGGCTTCTTGGATTATTTTAGAATTATGAGATTTTATTTTCGGAAATGGTCACGTGGGGCCCACGGGAGAAATTTACGGTTTTGTGGGGCCCGCTTTGTTTTTGAGATTTTCGATATTTTGGATATTTTCGGAAGACGAAATATTTTGGACGAGTAGGAGGGCGACACGTGTCACCCCCATGTGGCCAAAGGTGGCCGAAATAGGGTGTCAAGTGGCCTTGTGGCCGAAATGGATGAACAAGTGGCAAGCCACTTGTCCCAAGTCTTGTGTAGACTTGTGGCACCACACTTGTACCCCAATCTCACCACACACTTGCCTAAATCATGACCCTTGATTTCTCTATAAATACCCCCCCTTGTAGTGAAGACTTCATCATCCCACACTTAGCTTTTTCAAGGCAAAACTCCCTCCCCTTTTCTCTTGTGTGTGCTCTCGTTTTTTTAGCCTTCCCTTGACCTAAAGTTGTCCAAAAATCCCTAAACTTATAAGTGTTCTTCCTTAGTGTGTTAGGAAGATTGTGTACCAAGAGTTGGAAAAGATTTCACACCCCTAGCCTTAGAATTTCACCTTGGCCGAAACTTGCCATAGTTGAGCCTAAGTGTTCTTCACTTTTTGGAGTTGGATCTTGAAGAGAAGTTGGTTAGGAGCTTCTAAGGGTTGCTTGGAGCGGGTTGGAGCGTAAGGATTTGGAGCTAAACGTTGCTCAGGATCGACTTATAATCTTGGATAATTTTGGGCTTATCGAGGTAATGATCTATGTCCCCCTATTGTAATTGGATATTACATGTTGTAGTAGTTATACTTGAGTATATTATATTGGAAGGATGATTATAAAGGTTTGAATCAGATTTACATTGACTGCATTTACAGAGACTTGTAGTATTATTGTGAAGCGAATTGAACACGCCCGTTAGGCGTGTAATCCCCAGGAGTTGTTGCACAGTAGCGGGCCTTGATAGGAGAGATTTATGTGATTGCGGGGAGGTCTTTGCCGAATTTTCTCAGAATAGGAATCACATTTAGATTATTCTATAAAGAGAACTAGAGGTTGATAGATATATTGTGGTTATTATAGGTGGACTTTTCACGCGGCATACTCGACTGGCTTGTGGATTAAGCCAAGAGGTATGTGATTCTTCCTATACTCTTGAGCATGATTGTTGTAAACTATATAGTACGGTAGACGTACGTGTGTGAGATGAATTTTGTTTGTTTAAAACATAAAGTGTTATAATGGCTTTATGGGAAGTTAGTTATAACGATTTTATGAGGATAAAAGAAAGATTTGGTTACGATAAAGAAACGACTTGATTTTGAAAGTTAAGAGACTTGATCTTGAAAGATAAGAGACTTGACTTATAACGACTTGTTTTCGGAAAAGGAGAAGTAACTTGATTTAAGTATAGGTTACTTGTTTTGAAAAGAGTAAGTTAATTGGGTTTTAAAAGAGTATACTTGATGTTGTTCTAAAAGAAAAGTACTTGATTTTAAAAGCCTTGTAAAGATTTTTACGAAGGTGAAGTAATTTGGTTTTAAAAGTAAAACGTGTTTTCTTTATATACTACGAGTATTAGTATCGTGTGGCTTTTACGTAACAAGAGGTCTTTTTGAAAGAATGAAAGTATGCAGTATTTCGGATTGTTGATATAAAATGAAAGTACATTAAACTTGCCTATGCTTGTTGTGATAGCCTTGTTGTGTTGTTGTGATTCTGCTCTACCGTGTCTCTCGGGGAGGACCGGTTATCTGATTGATTGTTGGACATACTGACGCGTTGGATTTTCCACGAGTATGCGTCCACTATTGAGTATTATCTGGTTATTTCTTTTGGACATACTGACGCGTTGGATTTTCCACGAGTATGCGTCCACTTTGAGTATTATCTTGTTATTCCTTTGGACATGCTGACGCGATGGATGTTCCACGCACGCGTCCGAGGATGGTTTCATGGCCATGACTTCCGAGGTGAGATGCCGGCACGCGGTCATTGTGAGGTTCAGATTGTTAGTCCACGGACCGCTAATCCATGAAGCTTGCCGCGCGACGGCGATCACGGGCTTGATTTGTGCGTGTGGTTCGTGCACACTTTAGATACTTGTTCGTCATTTTCTCGTACCGTAGCCTCGGTAGATAGCTTAAGATACTTGCCTCGGCCATATCTTGTGAGACGGTAGGCTATTATCGTTAACTTAAGATACTTGCCTCGGCGATTCGTGGCTAGCTTTTGGACTAGTTGGCCTCCGTACCTTGCCTGATGGGATATGACTAGCTTTTGACCGGTAGTTGGCTATTCTACTCGCCCGACGGTTTTGATGACGCAGGTGATCTAGTGTTCGAGTTCACATATGGATGTTGTTTTACATCATGTACTGCCGGCAGTGAGGAATAAGTTCCACGGGCATGAGTGATATTATGGGCGTGAGACCCATAGTTATGTGTGAGTGATTATTCTAGGGATATGCGTCCCCTTACTTGACATAATCATACTTATTGCGAAATGGTTTTATAAAATGATGAAATATGATTTCATTCTGATTTTCGATTCACATACTTGGTACATGTTATCGACCTCCTTCGGCGGGTGTTCACGCCGCAGTAGAGGTACATCGGCCAGGATCCTCGCTCATAGGATCACAGCAACGTATTAGGAAGCTCCGTTTCTCGGAGGCTTATCTTTTGTATGTTTCGAGTTGTAGGTTCTTGTACATTCGGGGTATGGCGGGCCCTGTCCGTCATAGTTGTTGTTACATTCTTAGAGGTTTGTAGAATCGCTGTAAGCGGGGTTGTAAAGGATCAGAATCGCTCGGTTATGTATATATACATGAAGGCGACCATTTTGGTTGGCCTATTTTCTTATGATGAATCTTGTTTCCTGTTTAAGTTTTTATTTCCGCTGATTTTCTCTGATGTTGTATCACTAGGGTGCCCGGGGTAAGGCACCAGTCACGGGCCCGAGGTCGGGTCGTGACAAAAGTGGTATCAGAGCAGTTAATCCTCGGAAAGTGTCTACAGACCGTGTCTAGTAGAGTCTTGATTATCGGTGTGTTGTGCACCACATCTATAATCAGGAGGCTGCAGGACATTTAGGATTGGTTTCCATTCTTCTCACTCTGAGATCGTGCCTTAGAGCTGTGTTATAAGTTGGACTCCCTCGGACGTATTCGTTTGTACCAGTTATGCCTCTGCGAAAGGCAACCAGGGCCCAGAAGGGCAAGGCAGCAGAGGGAGCTGCGAGCAGAACACAGAGGAGTACGAGGGCGCAGGCCCGGTCATTACCTGAGATAGTACTTCAGACGACGAGTTTTATGACGCCGCTAGCCCCAGCAGAGTTTAGAGCGGCAGCAGTTTCTACGGAGGCCACGATACCTGAGCCTCCAGATCCACGGCCAGGAGCCGAGGATATGAGTTCAAGGAGATAGCCCAGTTACTAGCTAGGCTGGTGGCTGGGAATGAGGACGGACGGGAGCCGGTGGTTCCGGCAGTACCAGTGGTTCACCCTAGATCCGATAGTCTGAGACTTCGGGATTTCTTGAGTTGCAGTTCGCCAGAGTTCTATGGATAGAGAGCTGAGGATGATCCTCAGGGTGTCATACTAGTTTGGGAGATTGTTATGCTTGCGGTCAGCAGGGCCATTTGGTGAGAGTTTGTCCGACCAGAGGTAGCACAGATGTAGAGACTCAGCCTTCGGGATCGGTGGCTGGTTCATCGCCTTATATAGCTAGGCGCCCTGCAGGGCAGGATTATGGTTAGAGCGACAAAGGGAAAGTGAGGCAGTAGTTGCAGAGATATCTTTAGCCCTTAAGAGACTTGTTTATGTTGTTATGGTGGGTACATGTTAGGTGCTATGTACGGATAGCATTGTGTTAAGTGTGAATTAGAAAATATGGGCAGTTGAGAAAGGGTAAGTCTGGAGACGAGAGGATTATGAGCCTTAGAATTTATAACAGTTAGGACCTTGGATGCAAGGCCGTCTTGAGTAAAAGATTTTGTTTACGAATTGACCTTTGTCGGAGTGCATAGTATACGTGGGGTATAATTGTGTGATAAGTCCCTGAGTGGTGTGAATTATAAGAGGGTAGTTAAGCTAAGAAGACCACTAGGTTTTCGTGACTTGATTAGTGAGATTGTTCCGGATCGGGGAACAAGAGTTTGGCGCGACGAATGGGTCGGGTTGAGGCAAGGTCGCGGGTCAACCCGCAGCCCGGAATGAGGTGGGGTCAGTTCGAGGTGGTCCCGCCAGGTGGTAGGGTCACGAGGGTAGTAAGCCCAGGTTTAGGTAGCCATCATATGAGTTCGTGGATGTGTTCGACTAGAATCGGATCGTAAAGGCCGGGAATGGCCTTAAGGGAATGAGAGGCTTGTAGATGACCAAGTTTGGAGGTAGTGACTCCAAGGTTTTGGAAATTGAAGCGGTAACTGAAGTGTGGAACGTGTACTATAGAGAGTTCGGGTGTACGAGAAAGGGACGACGAGTAAGAAGAGAAGCGAACAATGTGTTATGAGAACGGAAGTGATCATTTCTTTTGTGAAGTAAAGATGCGAAGGGAGTATCCTTTAGACCATGGGTGTGAGCTTTTTGTGATGTTAGAGGTGATTCCTCGTTGGCTTGGATTTGTATGATATACTATGGCCATTGATGGCGTGATTGGTTTCGTAAGTATAGTAGTGAAGACTATACCGGCACACGTTTGTTTGGAGACTTAGAAGGAACATTCGGGACGAATGTTTCTAAGGGGGGAAGAATGTTATACCCCGTAGTTCCAGGGTATATATGTGAGGATGTACGTACGAGTATACGACAGAAAAATTGGAAAGAAAGAAAGATGTGATTTTTCGACGGAAAAGTTTCCGGGTTTTGTGAAGGAAAAAGGTTCGTTAATGGGAATTGGATTCCCAGATTTGGTATTTGGGCTTCTTGGATTATTTTAGAATTATGAGATTTTATTTTCGGAAATGGTCATGTGGGGCCCACGGGAGAAATTTACGGTTTTGTGGGGCCCGCTTTGTTTTTGAGATTTTCGATATTTTGGATATTTTCGGAAGACGAAATATTTTGGACGAGTAGGAGGGCAACACGTGTCACCCCCATGTGGCCAAAGGTGGCCGAAATAGGGTGCCAAGTGGCCTTGTGGCCGAAATGGATGGCAAGTGGCAAGCCACTTGTCCCAAGTCTTGTGTAGACTTGTGGCACCACACTTGTACCCCAATCTCACCACACACTTGCCTAAATCATGACCCTTGATTTCTCTATAAATACCCCCCTTGTAGTGAAGACTTCATCATCCCACACTTAGCTTTTTCAAGGCAAAACTCCCTCCCCTTTTCTCTTGTGTGTGCTCTCGTTTTTTTAGCCTTCCCTTGACCTAAAGTTGTCCAAAAATCCCTAAACTTATAAGTGTTCTTCCTTAGTGTGTTAGGAAGATTGTGTACCAAGAGTTGGAAAAGATTTCACACCCCTAGCCTTAGAATTTCACCTTGGCCGAAACTTGCCATAGTTGAGCCTAAGTGTTCTTCACTTTTTGGAGTTGGATCTTGAAGGGAAGTTGGTTAGGAGCTTCTAAGGGTTGCTTGGAGCGGGTTGGAGCGTAAGGATTTGGAGCTAAACGTTGCTCGTGATCGACTTATAAACTTGTATAATTTTTGTCTTATCTAGGTAATGATCTATGTACCCCTATTGTAATTGGATATTACATGTTGTAGTAGTTATCCTTGAGTATATTCTATTGGAAGGATGCTGATAAAGGTTTGAATCAGATTTACATCGACTGCATTTACAGAGACTTGTGAAGTATTATTGTGAAGCAGAATTGAACACGTCCGGTTAGACGTGTAATCCCCTGGGAGTTGTTGGCCTGGTAGCGGGCCTTGAGAGGGGAGGAGACTTCTGTGATAGGGGAGGTGCCGAATTTTCTCGTAGAATAGGAATCATACTTAGATTATTCTATAAAGAGAACTAGAGGTTGATAGATATATTGTGGTTATTATAGGTGGACTTTCTACGCGCGGCATACTCGACTTGGCTTGTGGATTAAGCCGAAGAGGTATGTGATTCTTCCTATACTCTTGAGCATGATTGTTGTAAACTATATAGTACGGTAGACGTACGTGTGTGAGATGAATTTTGTTTGTTTAAAACATAAAGTGTTATAATGGCTTTATGGGAAGTTAGTTATAACGACTTTATGAGGATAAAAGAAAGATTTGGTTCTGACAGTAAAACGACTTGATTTTGAAAGTTAAGAGACTTGATCTTGAAAGATAAGAGACTTGACTTATAACGACTTGTTTTCGGAAAAGGAGAAGTAACTTGATTTAAGTATAGGTTACTTGTTTTGAAAAGAGTAAGTTAATTGGGTTTTAAAAGAGTATACTTGATGTTGTTCTAAAAGAAAAGTACTTGATTTTAAAAGCCTTGTAAAGATTTTTACGAAGGTGAAGTAATTTGGTTTTAAAAGTAAAACGTGTTTTCTTTATATACTACGAGTATTAGTATCGTGTGGCTTTTACGTAACAAGAGGTCTTTTTGAAAGAATGAATGTATGCAGTATTTCGGATTGTTGATATAAAATGAAAGTACATTAAACTTGCCTATGCTTGTTGTGATAGCCTTGTTGTGCAAGTGTTGTGATTCTGTGCTACCGTGTCTCTCGGGGAGGACCGGTTATCTGATTGATTGTTGGACATCTTGACGCGTTGGATTTTC
The DNA here is from genome assembly GCA_029844215.1 of Przewalskia tangutica. Taxonomy (NCBI): domain Eukaryota; kingdom Viridiplantae; phylum Streptophyta; class Magnoliopsida; order Solanales; family Solanaceae; genus Przewalskia; species Przewalskia tangutica. The sequence goes on from JAQGDG010000434.1 coordinate 56,464, forward strand.
CACAGTACGTCCACTATTGAGTATTATCCGTTATTTCTTTTGGACATACCGACGTTGGATTTTCCAAGAGTATGCGTCCACTTTGTTTATTATCTTGTTATTCCTTCGACATGCCGACGCGATGGATGTTCCACGGGCATGCGTCGAGAGGATGGTGTCACGACCGAACCCGGGCGGATCGTGCCTTACCCCGCACCCTAGTGATACAACATCGAGAAAATCAGCGGAAATAAAAACATGAACATGAATTAAGAGACAAGATAAATAAACAGCAACCAAAAAGCTTGCCTTCATCATATATATACATAATACCCGAATGCTTATCCTTTTTACAAACCCCGCCACAACAGTTCTGCACTTAAGATTTACAATAACTATGACGGACAGGCCCCGCCATACCCCTGAACGTACAAGAACCTACAACTCAGGGAACACATACCAAAAGATAAGCCTCCGGAGAAACGGAGCTTTCCAACACGCTGAATGTGATCCTATAAGCGGGGATCGACAGTCGATGTACCTTTACCTGCGGCATGAACGCAGCCCGAAGCGAGGTCGATAACAGTACCAAGTATGTGAAATCAGAAAATATCAGAATCGAAATCATAATAGTCTATATATAAAGCAGGAGACATGTATGATAACCAAACTACAGTTCACAACATAAAAGCAGTCATGCCAAGTCGAGTGGAATACATTCCCGGAATGAACCGGTAGTCAAGTGAAATACATTCCCGGATGAACCGGTCGTCAAGTGAAATACATTCCCGGGTGAACCGGTAATCAAGTGAGATACATTCCCGGATGAACCGGTCGTCAAGTGAAATACATTCCCGGGTGAACCGGTAATCAAGTGAGATACATTCCCGGATGAACCGGTCGTCAAGTGAAATACATTCCCGGGTGAACCGGTAATCAAGTGAACACAGTACTTGCACAACAAGGCTATCACACGTAACATGGTCAAGTTTCACAACAACAAGCATAGGCAAGTTTCACAACAACAAGCATAGGCAAGTTTCACACAACTCAAAGTACTTTCATTTTATGCCAAAGTCCGGGTTTTTAACCCCAAAGTACTACATACGTTAAGTCCTTTTAAAAGAGATACATTCATTTTATAAATGTCACCCGATACCCGTAGTATAAAACTAGAGTGATTCACATTATTAAGTAAACCAGAACACTTTCTTTTTAAACTCAAGTACCAACATTCTTTTCCTAAAGTTCCGGTTTGCCTAATTACAAAGGCTCAAGTTCCTCGTTTTAGAAAAGGTTTCGTAGTTCATAGTTTTAATCCTTTAAAACATAATTCTCCTTTAAACGTTTTGAGAAACATATGTCTTATATGTGAGTAGGTTATTCTTGTTTATAATCAATATTATTAAGCAGCCATGATCTAGGAAATGTAATATCATTTTGTCTCATCTTAGCTTCTATGCAGATGGAGGTTTCTACTGGTTTTAATACGATACATCATTATTCAATACATTTTCCTTTATTAACGCTGCAGTGGTTTGTCGATACACATTCTGATTTCCGAAATCAGTAAAACATTATCCCTTAAATAAAACCAAGTACTCATTACTCACGAATGAGGTTTCACATAAACATCCACACTAAAACAAATAAGTTAAGTCTCTTATCTTATAAGATCAAGTCTCTTAACTTCTAACATCAGTAAACCATTTTCTTTACCTCTCTTAAGACATTATACCTAACTCCCCATAAAGCTAGTATAACTCTTTTTAAAACCTTTAAAACCAAGTGTTACTCTTTCTTTCAAAACGATTCACAAATCTTTTGAAATACTTCAACTTCTTCATTAACACATAACAAGCCTGCTATAACCAAATCGATTACCTTTGAAAACCACAACCCATTTTCTAACCTACATAAAGTCGTTATAACCAACTTCCCATAAAGCCGTTATAACACTTTATGTTTTAAAACAATCAAACACGCTTAACACACGACGCTCACCGCACTACATAGTTCACACATATCATGCTAGAAGAGATAGGAAGAGGTTCACATACCTCGCGACGAGTATCGACTATTAGCAAAATGCTCCAAGTACTTCAAACCGTCGGCTACTCCTTAAGCCACGTAGATCGCGCCACGCATAGTACTTCCACCTATAAGGCCACAAGGCGCTTATTAACAATTAGGTCTCTTCAGAGAACATTCTACGTAAAATTCGAAGACCTCCCGCAATAAGCGTTAATCTCCTCCTATCGAGGCCGACTATCAAGCCAACCGGGGGTTATACATCTAACCCTAACGTACAATTCTACTCCACGGTACTACTACACAAGTCTCTGTATACACCCTATGTAATTACATTCAAGATCTTCTTAAATTCAGGCTTAAGTCGCAAGACATTGCCGTAAGTATTATTCAGGCTTAAGTCAAAAGACATTGCCGATAACTACGTTCAGTTCTATATATAGTATACTACAACTATATATTCAACACTTATGTAATTTCCAATTACAATAGAGGGACAAGATATTTACCTCGATAAGCCCAAAATTATCCTAGTTTAAAGTCGCTCCTGAGCAAGGTTTAGCTCCAACTCCGTGCGCTCCAACCCGCTCCAAACTACCCTTAGAAGTTCTAACCAACTTCTACTTACAACTTCAACAACGGGTGAAGATTTTCTTAGGGTTTCGTTTAGTGGCTAAAGGAAAGTATAACGGTATTTTCTGGGCTTGTATACGTGTAACCTTGGGAATACTACAAGGTATTAGGGCCAAGGTATTTGGACATTATAACAATACTAGGAGAGTATTTCTACACCACAAAGGGGGTATTATACGAAAGCAACTAGGCTAGGGGGTACCTCACCAAAACACCACAAAGGGGGGGGGTGGCTCTCGGCCAAGGGCTCTCAAAGGGGGAGGGGGGTGTGGTGGACGAACTACACAAGGGAGGGAGGAAGAGAACTTCAAGACTTAGGAAGATTTTTGGATGAAGAAGTCTTCCAAAGGGTGGGGTATTTATAGGTCAAGCAAAGGCCAACCAATGGCCAAGATGCATCCAAGTGTATAGCAAGTGTAGGGCTAGATTTCCACCATGTGTACCTTATCCATCTACCACACAACTTGCACAAAATATCCTACCAACTAAAGCTCTCTTTTTCGTCCACCATTACCGCCCACTCAAGGCCAATGTGAGGGTGACACATGTCACCCTCCCGTTGGTCCAAAATGTTTCGTCTCTCGGAAAATTCCGCAAAAATTATAAATGACATAGCCGAAAATTCCCCTACGAAAGCTGTGAAAACGTTTCGTCGAAAAACGACTCTAACCGGGTGTTGTGAACAAATAAATTTCGGCCAAGCCTAATCCTCAAATTCGAATTTTCTACGTACGTCCTTACGTACATACTCGGGAAATACGGGGTATAACATTCTCCCCTCCTTAGAAACATTCGTCCCGAATGTTCCTTCTCGAAATAGATAACGAAGAAGTTCCTTCTAACAAGTTGTCAAAGCCACACCTGGCCACGTAATAACACACGTTCTCTCCCCTCCTTACTCGTCGTGCCCTTCTCGAACATTTGAACTCTTCTAGTATCGTACCACACTTGATCATCGCCGGTTCCCAACCCTGGAGTTACCACCTCAAACTTGGTCATCTTACTACCCTCGATTTCCTCTGGGCCATTCTCGGCCTTCACGAACCGATTCGTCGAACATATCTATGAACTCATACGATGGTCATCTAAACTTGGGCCTAGCACCTCGTGACCCTACCACTGGCGGGACCACCTGCAGGACCCACCTCGAAGCAGTGCGGGTTGGCCCGCAACACGCCCCAACCCGTCACTGTCGCCAACTCTTGCTCGCCGACACGGAACAATCTTGCTAAATCACATCATGAAAGATACCACTTTCATTTATCCAACCTGTGGACTTATCACACAATACTTTCTAGGCATAAAATGCACTCGACAAGGATCACTCGCAAAATCTTGTACCCAAGACGGCTACATCTAAGGTCTCAACTGTAATATTCTAAGGTTCATCATTCCCTACTTTGTGCTTACCCTTTTTCCCCAACTGTGTTCCTAAATCACATTTTTGCACAAAGCTATCCGAACATAATACCTAACACATTAACATAACATCAAAACATACAAGCCTCTAGAGGTTAAGGATATACACAAGCTACCGCTCCACTCTAATCGTAAGTCCACCTGCAGGCATGTATGAAAGCGATGAACTCGCCATCGATCCTAGGCTGCGCCAGCTGCGGTACCTCTCTATAAGCACGCTCGTCACATGGCCCTGACGGCCGCGGTGAAGCAAGCACCGATAAAAAGCGACATTCCGGGATGATGTTTGCCACATCGCGCACCGAGGGCGTGAATCTGTTGGCTAGAACCCGTATATCATGAACCGGAAGCCACGGAGCTCACCGGCTCGAATACCTGAACGTCGACGGCGTGGGGACCACTGCATCTTGGTGGAGGTACATAACTAGGCTAGCTTCAGGCGGTCCGCCTCGAAAGTTACCAAAGGACCTGGTCACGGCCCTCTTCTGCGATCTCGGTCATTCCGTCGATCTCTCGTGCCTCACATCCTGGTGCATGAGCTGCGTGCGGGCAATGTCCATGCCGGTGAAGAGCTACACCGAACAAGCCTCGCAGTACTCATCCAGCCCGGTGACGTGGCGGTGTACTCGTCCCCATATCGGCTACTCTGGCGGGAACATACCGAGCTAATGAGTCGAACTCCACATTGTACTCTCTAACCGTCCCGCCCCGCCTCAACGTCAAAAATCTGCCGGCGAGCCCTCCTATCCGGGCAAGAAATGTGCAAGAAAAGCCCTCGAGAACTCGTCCCATACGGTGGAGTGCATGCTCTTCCGGGACAACTCCACGAATCAAACTATCAGCTGCGGATCACGCGGTGATGCGAACCTAATACCACCGACTACGCCCGAGGCTCGATCACTCTCATGATCCGTAGGCTGTCGAATAAACTCACGAGGTCGTCCTCGGCTCGATCCATAGAACACCGGCGGGCTACAACTCGTAAAGTCACGTAGCCTCAGCATGCGCTCGGGGGTGAACTACGGGTGCTCACGGCTGGGCTGCTGCGTCGGCCGATCCTCATATCCGGCCACGACCACGGCGATCGCCATCTCCTTGTACCCATCTCATCTGCTCCGGTGTGGGGTGGAGGCTCAGTCTTGTAGTCTCGGCACCCACTGCCGCGGCTCTAACTCTCTTTGGTCTTTGGCGGCGTCACGAAACCCGCCGTCGGAAGCACTGTCTCAGTCTTGGCCGGGCTCGCGCTCGTACTCCTCAGTATCCCACTAGCGCCTCCTCGGCTGCCTTGCGTCTGGTGCAGGTTGCCGCTACGGAGGCATAAGCGGTAAAAATGAAATACGTCGGAGGGTCCAACTTATCACACGGCTCTGGCACGATCTCGGAATGAGAAGAATGGAAACCAATCCTAAATGTCCTATAGCCTCACGATTATAGATGTGGTGCACAACACGATAATCAAGACTCTACTAGACACGGTGCGTAGACACTTTCGAGGACTAATCGCTCACGATACCACTTTTGTCACGACCGAACGGGCCTGGGATCGTGCCTACCGGGCACCTAGTGATACAACATCGAGAAAATCGCGGAAATAAAAACATGAACATGAATTAAGAGACAAGATAAATAAGCAGGCCAACCAAAGCGATTTGCCTTCATCATATATATACATAATACGACAGTTATCCTTTTTACAAACCACACGCCCAGTTCTGCAGACCTCTAAGATTTACAACAACTATGACGGGACGGGGCCCGCCATACCCCGAAGCGTACAGAACCTACAACTCGAGAACACATACTAAAAGATAAGCCTCGGAGAAGCGGAGCTTTCCAACACGCCGAATGTGATCCTATAAGCGGGGATCGACGGTCGATGTACCTTTACTGCGGCATGAACGCAGCCCGAAGAGTCGATCATAACAGTACCAAGTATGTGAAATCGTAAAAATCATGAATCGAAATCATAATAGTCTATATATAAAGCGGAGACATGTATGATAACAAACTACGATTCACAACATAAAAGCGATCATGCCAAGTCGAGTGGAATACATTCGGAATGAACCGGTAGTCAAGTGAAATACATTCCGGATGAACGGTCGTCAAGTGAAATACATTCGGGTGAACTTAATCAAGTGAGATACATTCCGGATGAACCGTCGTCAAGTGAAATACATTCGGGTGAACCGTAATCAAGTGAGATACATTCGGATGAACCGGTCGTCAGTGAAATACATTCGGGTGAACCGGTAATCAAGTGAACACGATGCTTGCACAACAAGGCTATCACACGTAACATGGTCAAGTTTCACAACAACAAGCATAGGCAAGTTTCACAACAACAAGCATAGGCAAGTTTCACACAACTCAAAGTACTTTCATTTTATGCCAAAGTCGGGTTTTAACCCCAGTACTACATACGTTAAGTCCTTTTAAAAGAGATACATTCATTTATAAATGTCACCCGATACCCGTAGTATAAAACTAGAGTGATTCACATTATTAAGTAAACCAGAACACTTTCTTTTTAAACTCAAGTACCAACATTCTTTTCCTAAAGTTCCGGTTTGCCTAATTACAAAGGCTCAAGTTCCTCGTTTTAGAAAAGGTTTCGTAGTTCATAGTTTTAATCCTTTAAAACATAATTCTCCTTTAAACGTTTTGAGAAACATATGTCTTATATGTGAGTAGGTTATTCTTGTTTATAATCAATATTATTAGCAGCCATGATCTAGGAAATGTAATATCATTTTGTCTCATCTTAGCTTCTATGCGGATGGAGGTTTCTCCGGTTTTAATACGATACATCATTATTCAATACATTTTCCTTTATTAACGCTGCAGTGGTTTGTCGATACACATTCTGATTTCCGAAATCAGTAAAACATTATCCCTTAAATAAAACCAAGTACTCATTACTCACGAATGAGGTTTCACATAAACATCCACATTAAAACAAATAAGTTAAGTCTCTTATCTTATAAGATCAAGTCTCTTAACTTCTAACATCAGTAAACCATTTTCTTTACCTCTCTTAAGACATTATACCTAACTCCCCATAAAGCTAGTATAACTCTTTTTAAAACCTTTAAAACCAAGTGTTACTCTTTCTTTCAAAACGATTCACAAATCTTTTGAAATACTTCAACTTCTTCATTAACACATAACAAGCCGGTTATAACCAAATCAGTTACCTTTTGAAAACCACAACCCATTTTCTAACCTACATAAAGCTGTTATAACCAACTTCCCATAAAGCCGTTATAACACTTTATGTTTTAAAACAATCAAACACAGTTAACACATGTACGTCTACCGTACTACATAGTTCACACATATCATGCTAGAAGAGATAGGAAGAGGTTCACATACCTCGCGACGAGTATCGACTATTAGCAAAATGCTCCAAGTACTTCAAACCGTCGGCTACTCCTTAAGCCACGTAGATCGCGCCACGCATAGTACTTCCACCTATAAGGCCACAAGGCGCTTATTAACAATTAGGTCTCTTCGTAGAACATTCTACAGAAAATTCGGCAGCACCTCCCCCCCCCGCAACAGCGTTAATCTCCTCCTCTATCGAGGCCGGCTATCAAGCCAACCGAGTGGTTATACATCTAACCCTAACGGTACAATTCTACTCCACGGTACTACTACACAAGTCTCATCAGTACACCCTATGTAATTACTGATTCGATTTCTTCTTAAATTCAGCTTAAGTCGCAAGACATTGCGTAAGTATTATTCAGGCTTAAGTCAAAAGACATTGCCGATAACTACGTTCAGTTCTATATATAGTATACTACAACTATATATTCAACACTTATGTAATTTCCAATTACAATAGAGGGACAAGATATTTACCTCGATAAGCCCAAAATTATCCTAGTTTAAAGTCGCTCCTGAGCAAGGTTTAGCTCCAACTCCGTGCGCTCCAACCCGCTCCAAACTACCCTTAGAAGTTCTAACCAACTTCTACTTACAACTTCAACAACGGGTGAAGATTTTCTTAGGGTTTCGTTTAGTGGCTAAAGGAAAGTATAACGGTATTTTCTGGGCTTGTATACGTGTAACCTTGGGAATACTACAAGGTATTAGGGCCAAGGTATTTGGACATTATAACAATACTAGGAGAGTATTTCTACACCACAAAGGGGGGTATTATACGAAAGCACCTCGGCTAGGGGGGGGGTACCTCACGGCAAAACACCACAAAGGGAGGGGGTGGCTCTCGGCGAGGGCTCTCAAAGGGGAGGTGTGGTGGACGAACTACACAAGGGAGGGAGGAAGAGAACTTCAAGACTTAGGAAGATTTTTGGATGAAGAAGTCTTCCAAAGGGTGGGGTATTTATAGGTCAAGCAAAGGCCAACCAATGGCCAAGATGCATCCAAGTGTATAGCAAGTGTAGGGCTAGATTTCCACCATGTGTACCTTATCCATCTACCACACAACTTGCACAAAATATCCTACCAACTAAAGCTCTCTTTTTCGTCCACCATTACCGCCCACTCAAGGCCAATGTGAGGGTGACACATGTCACCCTCCCGTTGGTCCAAAATGTTTCGTCTCTCGGAAAATTCCGCAAAAATTATAAATGACATAGCCGAAAATTCCCCTACGAAAGCTGTGAAAACGTTTCGTCGAAAAACGACTCTAACCGGGTGTTGTGAACAAATAAATTTCGGCCAAGCCTAATCCTCAAATTCGAATTTTCTACGTACGTCCTTGCGTACATACTCTGGAAATACGGGGTATAACAGATGGTTTCATGGCCATGACTTCCGAGGTGAGATGCCGGGGCATGCGGTCATTGTGAGGTTCAGATTGTTAGTCCATGGACCGCTAATCCATGAAGCTTGCCGCGGTGACGAGCGATCACGGGCTTGATTTGTACGTGTGGTTCAGGCACACTTTAGATACTTGTTCTGGTCATTTTCTCGTGTACCGGTAGCCTCTGGTAGATAGCTTAAGATACTTGCCTCGGTCATATCTTGTGAGACGGTAGGCTATTGTACGTTAGCTTAAGATACTTGCCTCGGCCAGTTGCGTGGCTAGCTTTTGGACTGGTAGTTGGCTTCCGTACCTTGCCCGTGATGGGATATGACTAGCTTTTGGACTGGTAGTTGGCTATTCTACTTGGCCCGATCGGTTTTGATGACGCAGGCAGGATCTAGTGTTCAGGTTCACATATGGGTGTTGTTTTACATCATGTACTGCCGGCAGTGAGGAATGAGTTCCACGGGCATGAGTGATATTATGGGCGTGAGACCCATAGTTATGTGTGAGTGATTATTCTGGGGATATGCGTCCCCTTACTTGACATAACTGTTTACTTATTGCGAAATGGTTTTATAAAATGATGAAATGTGATTTCATTCTGATATTTTCGATTTCACATACTTGGGTACGTTATCGACCTCGCCCGAGGCTGCGTTCATCTGCAGTGAGGTACATCGGTTGTGGATCCTCGCTCATAGGATCACAGTTCAGCATATTGGGAAGCTCCGTTTCTCCGGAGGCTTATCTTTTGGTATGTTTCCCTGAGTTGTAGGTTCTTGTACATTCAGGGGTATGGCGGGGCCCTGTCCCGTCATAGTTGTTGTTACATTCTTAGAGGTTTGTAGTACTGTTGTGGGCAGGGTTGTAAAGGATTGTAACTGTTCGGTTATGTATATATACATGAAGGCGACCGTTTTGGTTGGCCTATTTTCTTATGATGAATCTTGTTTCATGTTTAAGTTTTTATTTCCGCTGATTTTCTTTGATGTTATATCACTAGGGTGCCCGGGGTAAGGCATCAGTCACGGGCCCGAGGTCGGGTCGTGACACCAACCGTAAAATCATCCACTCAGGACGACCTTGCATCCAAGGTCCCAACTGTTATAAATTCTAAGGCTCCCCATTTTCTCGTCCCCGGACTTACCCATGTTTTCTAATCACAACTTACACAATACTAACCGAACATAGCACACCACATGTATCTACCATAACGACCTAAACAAGTCTCTTAAGGCTGAAGATATCTCTGTAACTCTTTGCACTCTCTTGTCGCTCTAATCAAATCCTGCTCGCTTGGCGCATAACTACGTAAGGTGATGAACCGACCATCGATTCCGGGTCGAGTCGTAACATCCGCGCCACTGCGGTGGACAATTTCGCAAATGGCCTGCCTTGCAAGCCTAACAAGCTATCTAAGTAGTACGACACTCCCCATAAGGACACCTACCACAACGGCCATACCGAGGTGAGGTGGCCTCTGCTAACACCCTTCCTCTCAACCATCAATCAAGAATCGACTGGTAGGCTAAGTCATCCCACCTGTATCCCCCCTACTAGGACATTCTCTCCTCACATGGCCCTGACGGCCGCTAGTAAAACAAGCATTAGTAACAAGACGACATTTCCCGGGAGGACGTCTACCGCATAGTGAACATCGAGGAAATCGAATCGGGCTAGAACCTGTAAATCTATGAACGTAAACCACGGAGTTCTCGACCAACTCCTAAATACCCCGAACGCCCCGAAGTCTGGAGGCCCACTCAGACGCGCGGAGGCGCATAACGATCTCACGAGAGGGTTCGCCTCGAAATTTACCAAAGGACCCTGCTGCTCGCCTCTTCTCGCGATCTTGGTTAATCCGCCGATCTCCGTCCGCCGATCTGCTGCGCGTAAGCTGTCTGCGGGCAATGTCCAGTCGGCGAAGAGCTACTCTTGTACAACTCTCTGCTAGATAATCGTCACGTCCTGTGACATATCGGTGCACTCTATCCTCCATGTCTGCCACTAACGCGGGGACCTAACGAGCCAATAAGTCAAACTCTATACTGTATTCCCGAACCGTCCGCCCGTTCTGCCTCAACCTCATAAATCTGTCTGCCCGAGCTCTCCTCATCTGCGAGGGCAAGAAGTGTGTAAGAAATGCCTCTGAGAACTCGTCCCAACCAGCTGGAGGCGCATGCTTCCCCCGGGATAGTTCCCAAGAATCAAACCGGTCGACTGCAGTACCATGCAGCCGATGCGAACCTAAGACCACCGACTGTGTCTCCGAAGCCTTGATCATTCTCATGATCCGCTGTAACTGTCGAATAAACTCCTGAGGATCTTCCTCAGTTCCCGATCCATAGAACTCGGGTGGACTGCAACTCAAGGAGTCCCGAAATCTCAACTGTCGGATCTAGGGTGAACTACTGGTACTACCGGAACCTCCGACTCTCATCCTCATTCCCGACCACCGACTAGCTAGTAATCGGGCGCCACTTGTAACTCATATCCTCTGTTCCTGGCCGTGGGACTAGAGGCTCAGGTATCGTGGTCTCAGTAGCTACTGCTACTGCTCTAAAACTCTCCTGGGGCTAGCGGCGTCGCAGAACTCCCCGAATGAAGCGCTGTCTCAGATAATGACTGGGCCCGTGCCCTGGTAACCCAATGTGCTCTACTCGTAGCTCCCTCTGCTGCCTTTCCCTTCTGGGCTCTGGTTGCCTTGCGTAGAGGCATAACGGGTGAAAAGAATACGTCAGAGGGAGTCCAACTTATAACACAGCTCTAAGGCACGATCTCAGAGTGAGAAGAATGGAAACCAATCCTAAATATCCTGCAACCTCCTGATTATAGGTGTGGTGCACAACACACCGATAATCAAGACTCTACTAGATACGGTCTGTAGACACTTTCCGAGGATTAACTGCTCTGATACCACTTTTGTCACGACCCGACCCCGGGCCCGCGACTGGTGCCTTACCCCGGGCACCCTAGTGATACAACATCAGAGAAAATCAGCGGAAATAAAAAAACATACACATGAAACAAGATATACAATAATGAAATAAGAAAACAGGCTAACCAAAACGGTTACCTTTCTGAATATATAAATAAAACTTGAACCCGAACAGTTACATCCCTTTTACAACTCTGCCCACAACAGTACTACAGACCTCTAAGAATGTTATAACAACGACGGGACAGGGCCCCGCCATACCCCTGAATGTAAGTACCTACAACAACAGGGGACTATACCAAAGATAAGCCTCCGGAGAAACGGAGCTTCCCAGCCAATCGTGATCCTATGGCGAGGATCGACGGCGGTGTACCTCTACCGCGGCATGAACGCAGCCCCGAAAGGTGGTCGATCTGGCAAGTACCAAGTATGTGAAATCAGAATATCAGAAATGAAATCATAATAGTCTATATAAAGCAGAAGACATATATGATAACCAATTTACGATACACAATATGTAGATCATGTCAAGTCGTGACTCACGCCTTAAAGTCATCACTCAAATATAACCATGGGTCTCATGCCCACAATATCAATCATGCCCGTGGAATTCCTTCCTCACCCTGATCCATGATATAAAAGCACAAGGAATACATATGAACACCAGTCCCACCTGTCATAATAAAACCGTCTGGGGTAAATGCGAAGGCATAGCCGACTACTAAAACCCACGCACCAACAATGCTATAAAGCGTATCACGAGGTCTTTCTAGACCGCGCCACATGATCGGCCGCCTCGCCCTCGGTATCAATGTGCGCGTCTAATCCTCGAACTTACCGCACTCGCGATAGCCACCTAGGCCGCATGAGGTATTCCACGCGACGAGGGTAGCTACTCCTCGGCATCGCCCCGACTCGTAGTCCGCATGGCCACATAGACGCGTGAGGTATTCCCGCACACTAACACGGAACTCGTAGCTCGCATAGGTCCCTGGACCCGCGTGAGGCATCCTCGCGACGGGGCAGCTTAACCCCCGGTATAACATGTCAAGAGGTGAGTGGTACAATACTAACATAACGACTTATCGTTAAACAACATAAGCACAACAAGGGAAACCCCTTTACACAAACATCATAAGACACTAACACACGTAGCATCATAACATGTTTACTTATCAAACCAACAAGAAAGTTTTACAAGGCTATCACAAGCCAACATAGTCAAGTTGCTCACACAAAAGTCACACGATACCCGTAGTATCAAAATAGAGTAACTATCTTTTAAGTAAACCAAAACAATTTCCATACATTCTTTTTAAATCAATCTTAAGACAAAAGCATGCCTTCCTTTTTAAACAAAGACACTTTTTCTTTTTAAAGTCAAGTAGCAATATACTTTTTAAACCAAGTGTCTTACTCTTTTAAAAACAAGTAACGTATACCTTTAAATCAAGTTACTCCTTTCCCAAAATCAAGTTGTTCAAAAATCAGGCTCTTAATCTTTAAATCATATCTTTTAAGGAAACCAACTTCCAATCTTTAAAATGTCAAGTTATCATTTTAAATCCAATGATAAAACCATTCTTTTGTTTTCATAAAGTCGTTATAAATAACTTCCCATAAAGCTATTATAACACTTTATGTTTTAAACCAACTAAGGACAACTATTCTTATTTTCGAAATTAAGATAACTTTATTCTTTAAAAGACCACATACCCATTACTCATGAGTGAGGTTTTACAACTTTTAACATAATTCAAGTCCTTAATATTTCATAACAAGTCACTTAACTTTGGAATCAAGTCAAGGACACAAAAGGAAAATCAAATTCCTTTAAGCACACGTGCATCTACCGCACTAAATATATTTCACAAATATCATGCTAGAAAGGATAGGAAGAGGTTCACATACCTCGCGACGATTATCGACAATAAGCAAAACGCTCCAAAGTACTCTAACCTTGCTCGCCTTTTCCACCCTTCAAGTAGAATACGCTACTCGTAGTACTTCAACCTAAAAAGGCCATAAAACGTCTATTAACTTCTAGCTCTCTTCGTAGAACAATTCTAAGTACCAGGTTCCTTATTCTACGGAAAATTCGGCAGCACCTCCCCCCCCCGCAACCACATAAATCTCCTCCTCTAACGAGGCCTGATACCAAACCAACAAGTCCAGTGGGTGTTACCCGTCTACCCTGACGTGTACAATTCAACTCCACAATAATACTACAAGTCTCAGTAAATACTGATCTATGTGATTCAATTCTTATCCATATTCATTCTACATATAGTATACTCAACTATACATTACAACAACATGTAATTTCCAATTACAATAGGGGGGTAAAGATCATTACCTCGATAAGCCCAAAATTATCCAAGTTTTATAAGTCGATCCTGAGCAACGTTTAGCTCCACTTCCTTACGCTCCAACCCGCTCCAAGCAACCCTTAGAAGTTTCTAAACAACCTCTCTTAACACTTCAACTCCAAAAAGTAAAGAACACTTAGGCTTGTTCTTGCCATGCTCTTACCCAAGGGGGTAATTTAGGGGCTAGGGTGTGAAATCTTTTCTAACTTTTGGTTACTAATCTTCCTAATACACTAAGGAAGATGTTATACCCCGTATTTCCAGAGTATGTACGTAAGGACGTACGTAGAAAATTTGAACTTTTTAATAAGGCTTGGCCGAATTATTTTTGTGCACAACACCCGGTTAGAGTCGTTTTTCGACGAAACGTTTTCACAGCTTTCGTAGGGGAATTTCCGGCTATGTCATTTATATTTTTTGCGGATTTTTCCGAGAGACGAAACATTTTGGACCAACGGGAGGGTGACATGTGTCACCCTCACATTGGCCTTGAGTGGGCGGTAATGGTGGACGAAAAGAGAAGCTTTAGTTGGTAGGATATTTTGTGCAAGTTGTGTGGTAGATGGATAAGGTACACATGGTGGAAATCTAGCCCTACACTTGCTATACACTTGGATGCATCTTGGCCATTGGTTGGCCTTTGCTTGACCTATAAATACCCCACCCTTTGGAAGACTTCTTCATCCAAAAATCTTCCTAAGTCTTGAAGTTCTCTTCCTCCCTCCCTTGTGTAGTTAGCCCACCACACCCCTCCCCTTTGAGAGCCCTCGCCGAGAGCCCCCCTTGCCTAGTGGCTCTGGCCGTGAGCAACCCCACTAGCCTAGTTGTGCTAGTCAAAATACTACCCCTTGGTAGAAAAGTATTCTACAAGTATCGTTATAATGCCCAAAATACTTTAGCCAAATACCTTGTAGTAATTTCCAAAGTACCCTTTATACTGGCCTAAAATACTATTATACCTTCCTTTAGCCACTAAACGAAACCCTAAGGAAAATCTTCACCGTAGTTGAAGTATTAAGTAGAAGTTGTGTAGACACTTCTAAGGGTTTCTTGGAGCGTTTTGGAGCGCCGCGGAGTAGGAGCTAAACCTTGTTCAGGAGCGACTTATAACTTGGATAATTTTGGGCTTATCGAGGTAAATATCTTGACCTTCTATTGTAATTGGAAATTACATGTTGTAGGAATATATAGTTGAAGTATACTATATATAGAACTGAACATTATAATTGTGCGGCAATGTCTTTTGACTTAAGCCTGAATACTACTTATGGCAATGTCTTGCGACTTAAGCCCGAATTTAAATAAGAGAACTGAACTGTAATTACATAGGACTGTATTACAGTAGACTTGTGTAGCATTGCTGTGTAGTAGAATTGTACACGTCCGGTCAGACGTGTTAACCCCCCCCCTGGTTGGCTTGGTAGCCGGCCTCGATAGAGGAGGAGATTCTGTTGTTGCGGGAGAGTCTTTGCGAATTTTACGTAGAATATTCTACGTCGGGATCTAAAGGTATTAATAGCGCTTTGTGGCCTCTATAGGTTGTAATCGCGTGTGGAGTGATCTTCTTGGTAGAGTGTCGCCGACGGTTTGAGGTACTTGAGCGTTTTGCTATTAGTCGATAATCGTCGCGAGGTATGTGAACCTCTTCCTATCTCTTCTAGCATGATATGTGTGAACTATGTAGTACGGTGAGCGTACATGTGCTAATTGTATTTGATTGGTTTAAAACATAAAGTGTTATAACGGCTTTATGGGAAGTCGGTTATAATAGCTTTATGTGGATAAGCAATACCTTGTGGTTTTTAAAAGGTAATCGATTTGAATAATAACCGACTTGATATGTGAACTTGAAGTATTTCAAAAGATTTATAAATCGTTTTGAAAGAATGAGTATTACTTAGGTTTTGAAAGCTTAAGAGTTATACTAGCTTTTGGGAAGTTAGGTATAACGGCTTAAGAATGTTTTCCCGATGTTAGAAGTTAAGAGACTTGATCTTATAAGATAAGAGACTTAACTTATTTGTTTTAATGTGGATGTTTGTGTGAAACCTCATTCGTGAGTAATGAGTACTTGGTTTTATTTAAGGGGATAATGTTTCTTGATTTCGAAATCGTAATGTGTATCGGCAGACACTGCAGCATTAATAAAGGAAAATGTATTGAATAATGATGTATCGTATTAAAACCAGTAGAAACCTCCATCTGCATAGAAACTAAGATGAGACAAAATGATATTACATTTCCTAGATCATGGCTGCTTAATAAGATTGATTATAAACAAGAATAACCCACTCACATATAAGGCATATGTTTCTCAAAACATTTAAAGGAGAATTATGTTTTAAAGGTTTAAAACTATGAACTATGAAACCTTTTTCTAAATGAGAAACTTGAGCATTCGAAATTAGGCAAACTTGAACGTTTGGAAAATAAGGTTGTTACTTGATTTTACAAAGGAAAGCATTTTGGTTTACTTAACAATGTTAGTCACTCTATTTTTATACTACGGGTATCGGGTGACCTTTGTAAAAGAAATGGATCTTAAAAGGAATTTAACGGACGTAGTACTTTAAGGTTAAAATCCGGACTTTGATATAAAATGAAAGTACCTTGAGTCGTGTGTAACTTGCTTATACTTGTTGTTATGAAACTTGACCATGTTACGTGTGATAGCCTTGTTGTGTAAGTACTGTGTTCTACTCGACTACCGGTTCATCCGGGAATGTATATCACTTGATTACCGGTTCATCCGGGAATGTATTTCACTTGAGGACCGGTTCATCCGGGAATGTATTTCACTTGAGGACGGTTCATCCGAATGTATTTCACTTGAGGGTTCATCCGGAATGTATTTCACTTGAGGACCGTTCATCGGAATGTATTTCACTTGAGGACCGGTTCATCCGGAATGTATTTCACTTGACTCTGGTTCATCCGAATGTATTCCACTCGACTCTGGGTTCATGGATGAACCGAATGTATTCCACCCTTTTCTATATTGGGTCCATAATATGGGCGAGACACATTATCGTATCACATGATTTGTACCTAGGCTGGCGGTGAGAAGGAGTTCCACGGGCGTGAGGATGACTTTTAGGCGTGAGTCACGACTTGACATATCGCTTCTATGTTGTGAATCGTAGTTTGGTTATCATACATGTCTCTGCTTTATATAGACTATTATGATTTCATTTACGATATTTTCTGATTTCACATACTTGGTACTGTTGTCTTGACCTCGCCTTGAAGCGTTCATGCCGCAGGTAAAGGTACATCGACTGTCGATCCCCGCTTATAGGATCACATTCAGCGTGTTGGGAAGCTCCGTTTCTCCGGAGGCTTATCTTTTGGTATGTGTTCCCTGAG
This sequence comes from Przewalskia tangutica, assembly GCA_029844215.1. Lineage (NCBI taxonomy): Eukaryota > Viridiplantae > Streptophyta > Magnoliopsida > Solanales > Solanaceae > Przewalskia > Przewalskia tangutica. Next base: position 73,979 of record JAQGDG010000434.1, read on the forward strand.
TTGTAGGTTCTTGTACATTCAGGGGTATGGCGGGGCCCTGTCCCGTCATAGTTGTTGTAAATCTTAAGTGCAGCCAGAAGCTGTTGTGGCGGGGTTGTAAAAGGATTAAACTGTTCGGGTTTTATGTATTTACTGAAGGCAACTGTTTTGGTTGGCCTGTTTATTTATGATATCTCTTGTTTCATGATTCATGTTTTATTTCCGCTGATTTTCTCTGATGTTGTATCACTAGGGTGCCCGGGGTAAGGCACCAGTCACGGGCCCGGGTTCGGGTCGTGACAAAAGTGGTATCAGAGCAGTTAGTCCTCGGAAAGTGTCTACAGACCGTGTCTAGTAGAGTCTTGATTATCGGTGTGTTGTGCACCACATCTATAATCGTGAGGTCTGCGAGACATTTAGGATTGGTTTCCATCCTTCTCATTCTCGAGATCGTGCCTTAGAGTGTGATAAATTGGACCCTCGACGTATTCCTTTCCTTTACGATTATGCCTCGCGTAAGGCAACCTGTGCCCGGATGGGCAAGGCAATCGAGGAGCTGTTAGTGAGATACGAGGAGTACGCGAGCGCAGCCGGTCGATACGAGCAGTGCTTCCGGCCCGGGTTTCGCGGCGCCGCACGGCGCCAGTGAGTTTAGAGCCGCAGCGGTGGCTGCGAGACTCTGATACACGAGCCTCCACCCGGCACAGAGCCGATGAGATGGGGTACAAGGAGATGGCGATTCGGCGAGTCGTGGCGAGATATGAGGATAGGTGGATCGCAGCGATTCCAGCCCGATAGCACCGTGAGTTCACCCCGGCGAGCGGTTTGAGGCTCGTGACTTTACGAGTTGTAGCCCTCGGTGTTATGGATCGAGAGCCGAGGCGACCCTCGTGAGTTTATCAAGCGCTCTGACGGATCATGAGTGATCGAGCCTCGAGGCGGTCGGTGGTATTGGGTTCGCATCACCGCGTGATACCGCGATTGATCGTTTGATTCGTGGGAGCTGTCCGGGAAGAGCATGCACTTCCAGCTTTGGGACGAGTTCTCGAGGCATTTCTTGCACATTTCTTGCCTCCAGATGAGAGGGCTCGGGCGACAGTTTTTGACGCTGAGGCGGGGCGGGCGGACGGTTAGAGAGTACAAGGTGGAGTTCGACTCATTAGCTCGGTATGTTCCCGCTGTAGTAGCGGATATGGAGGACAGAGTACACCGCTACGTCACTGGGCTGGACGATTACTTGGCAGAGGCTTGCACGGGTGTAGCTCTTCAGCCGGGCATGGACATTGCCCGCATGCAAGCTCATGCACTAGGATGTGAGGCACGGAGAGGTCGACGGAATGGCCGAGATCGCCAGGAAGAGGCGTAACAGCAGGTCCTTTGGTAACTTTCGAGGCGGACCGCCTCGGCCATCTAGTTATGTACCTCCACCAAGATAGAGTGGTCCCCTCGATCTTGGGACGTTCAGGTATTCGAGCTGGTCGAGCTCCGGGCTTACAGTTCCACGGTATACGTGAGTGCTAGCTGTGGGATTCATGTCCCCTCGGTGTGCACGATGTGGCAAACATCATCCGGGAATGTCGTCTTTATCGCGGTGCTTCACTGCGGCCGTCGAGCCATGTGACGAGACGTGCTTATAGGAGAGTACCGGCGGCAGCGCGACCTACGGATCGATGGCGGGTTCATCGCGCCTACGATTATGCGCCTGCGTGGACTTACGATTAGAGTGGGCGGTAGCCGGTATATCCTTAACCATCTAGAGGCTTGTATGTTTTGATGTTATGTTAATGTGTTAAGTGTTATGATCGGATAGCTTTGTGCTAAAATGTGATTTAGGAACCTAGTTGGGGAAAAAGGGTAAGCCTGAGGGGTGAGAAAATGATGAACCTTAGAATATTACAGTTGAGACCTTAGATGTAAGGCCGTCTTGAGTACAAGATTTTGCGAGTGATCCTTGTCAGAGTGCATTTTATGCCTAGAAAATATTGTGTGATAAGTCTCTGGGTTGGGTAAATGAAAGTGGTATCTTTCATGATGTGATTTAGCAAGGTTGTTCCGGATCGAGAAACAAGAGAGTTGGCGTGACGGAGGGTCGGGTTGAGGGCGTGTTGCGTGTCAACCCGTAGCCCGGAATGAGGTGGGGTCAGCTCTGGGTGGTCCCGCCAGGTGGTAGGGTCACCAGGGTGCTAGGCCCAAGTTTTGATGACCATCGTATGAGTTCGTGGATACGTTCGACCAGAAGTAGATCGTGAAGGCCGGGAATAGCCTTAAGGAAGATCGAGGCTAATAGGATGACCAAGTTGGGAGGTAGTGACTCAAGTTTGGAAACTAAAGTGTGATGCGTATGCTAAAAGAGTTCAAGAGTTCGAGAAGTCGAGTAAGGGTAGAGGCGAGCATGTATTGCGAGCATAGATCTGATCATTTCTTGTAAAGGGAGAAGGTGCGAAGGATGTATATTTTAGACCTCGTGAATCGCATGCAATCGTCACCGCTTGTTGGGTCGCCGAGTGACACTAGAACCTCGGCAAAGTGACAAAAGTTTGTGATGTTAGAGGTGTTTTCGTGGACTTGGATATAAGTATTTGCATGCATATGTTGTCTAGTGGCGGTTGTGGCGTTGGCAACTTATTAGAAGAACTTTATCGTTATCCGTCTTGAGAAGGAACATTCGACGAATGTTTCTAAGGAGGAGAATGTTATACCGTATTTCCAGTATGTACGTAGGGCGACGTGAAAATTTGAACTTTTAATAAGGCTTGGCGAATTATTTTTGTGCACAACACCTGTTAGAGTCGTTTTTCGACTAAACGTTTTCACGACTTTCGTAGGGAATTTCCTGCTATGTCATTTATATTTTTGCGGATTTTTCCAGAGACGAAACATTTTGGACCAACGGAGGGTGACATGTGTCACCCTCACATTGGCCTCGAGTGGGCGGTAATGGTGGACGAAAAGAAGCTTTAGTTGGTAGGATATTTTGTGCAAGTTGTGTGGTAGATGGATAAGGTACACATGGTGGAAATCTAGCCCTACACTTGCTATACACTTGGATGCATCTTGGCCATTGGTTGGCCTTGCTTGACCTATAAATACCCACCCTTTGGAAGACTTCTTCATCCAAAAATCTTCCTAAGTCTTGAAGTTCTCTTCCTCCTCCCTTGTGTAGTTCGTCCACCACACCCCCCCTTTGAGAGCCCTCGGCGAGAGCCCCCTTGCCTAGTGGCTCTAGCCGTGAGCAACCCCTAGCCTAGTTGTGCTAGTCAAAATACTACCCCCCTTGGTAGAAAAGTATTCTACAAGTATCGTTATAATGCCCAAAATACTTTAGCCAAATACCTTGTAGTACTTTCCAAAGTACCCTTTATACGAAGCCCGGAAAATACTATTATACCTTCCTTTAGCCACTAAACGAAACCCTAAGGAAAAATCTTCACCCGTAGTTGAAGTATTAAGTAGAAGTTGTGTAGACACTTCTAAGGGTTTCTTGGAGCGTTTTGGAGCGCCGCGGAGTAGGAGCTAAACCTTGTTCAGGAGCGACTTATAACTTGGATAATTTTGGGCTTATCGAGGTAAATATCTTGACCTTCTATTGTAATTGGAAATTACATGTTGTAGGAATATATAGTTGAAGTATACTATATATAGAACTGAACATTATAATTGTGCGGCAATGTCTTTTGACTTAAGCCTGAATAATACTTACGGCAATGTCTTGCGACTTAAGCCTGAATTTAAATAAGAGAACTGAACTGTAATTACATAGGACTGTATTACAGTAGACTTGTGTAGCATTGCTGTGTAGTAGAATTGTACACGTCCGGTCAGACGTGTTAACCCCCCCCCTGGTTGGCTTGGTAGCCGGCCTCGATAGAGGAGGAGATTTACGCTGTTGTTGCGGGAGGTGCCGAATTTTCTGTGAATATTCTACGCCGATCTAAAGGTATTAATAGGCGCTTTGTGGCCTCTATAGGTTGTAGTACGCGTGTGGAGTGATCTTCTTGATCGAGAGTGTCGACGGTTTGAGGTACTTGGAGCGTTTTGCTATTAGTCGATAATCGTCGCGAGGTATGTGAACCTCTTCCTATCTCTTCTAGCATGATATGTGTGAACTATGTAGTACGGTAGACGTACATGTGCTAATTGTATTTGATTGGTTTAAAACATAAAGTGTTATAACGGCTTTATGGGAAGTCGGTTATAATAGCTTTATGTGGATAAGCAACTACCTCAGGGTTTTTAAAAGGTAATCGATTTGAATAATAACCGACTTGATATGTGAACTTGAAGTATTTCAAAAGATTTATAAATCGTTTTGAAAGAATGAGTATTACTGGTTTTGAAAGCTTAAGAGTTATACTAGCTTTTGGGAAGTTAGGTATAACGGCTTAAGAATGTTTTAGATGTTAGAAGTTAAGAGACTTGATCTTATAAGATAAGAGACTTAACTTATTTGTTTTAATGTGGATGTTTGTGTGAAACCTCATTCGTGAGTAATGAGTACTTGGTTTTATTTAAGGGATAATGTTTTATCGATTTGAAATCGTGTATCGACGGACACCGCATAACGCAAAGATTAATAAAGGAAAATGTATTGAATAATGATGTATCGTATTAAAACCAAGTAGAAACCTCCATCCATAGAAACTAAGATGAGACAAAATGATATTACATTTCCTAGATCATGGTCGCTTAATAAGATTGATTATAAACAAGAATAACCCACTCACATATAAGGCATATGTTTCTCAAAACATTTAAAGGAGAATTATGTTTTAAAGGTTTAAAACTATGAACTATGAAACCTTTTTCTAAATGAGAAACTTGAGCATTCAAATTAGGCAAACTTGAACGTTTGGAAAATAAGGTTGTTACTTGATTTTACAAAGGAAAGCATTTTGGTTTACTTAACAATGTTAGTCACTCTATTTTTATACTACGTATCGGGTGACCTTTGTAAAAGAAATGGATCTTAAAAGGAATTTAACTGACGTAGTACTTTAAGGTTAAAATCCGACTTTGATATAAAATGAAAGTACCTTGAGTCGTGTGTAACTTGCTTATACTTGTTGTTATGAAACTTGACCATGTTACGTGTGATAGCCTTGTTGTGTAAGTATTGTGTTCTACTCGACTACCGGTTCATCCGAATGTATATCACTTGATTACGGCTCATCCGAATGTATTTCACTTGAGGACCGGTTCATCCGGAATGTATTTCACTTGAGGACCGGTTCATCCGGAATGTATTTCACTTGAGGACGGTTCATCGGGAATGTATTTCACTTGAGGACCGGTTCATCCGGAATGTATTTCACTTGAGGACCGTTCATCCGAATGTATTTCACTTGACTCGGTTCATCCGAATGTATTCCACTCGACTAGGTTCGTAGGATGAGCAGGAATGTATTCCACCCTTTTCTATATTGGGTCCATAATATGGGCGAGACACATTATCGTATCACATGATTTGTACCTAGACTGGCGGTGAGGAAGGAGTTCCACGCATGAGGATGACTTTTAGAGGCGTGAGTCACGACTTGACATGATCGCTTCTATGTTGTGATCAGTAGTTTGGTTATCATACATGTCTCCTGCTTTATATAGACTATTATGATTTCATTTACGATATTTTCTGATTTCACATACTTGGTACTGTTATCGACCTCCTTGGGGCTGCGTTCATGCCGCAGTAAAGGTACATCGACCGCCGATCCCGCTTATAGGTCACATTCGGCGTGTTGGAAGCTCCGTTTCTCCGGAGGCTTATCTTTTGGTATGTGTTCCCTGAGTTGTAGGTTCTTGTACATTCAGGGGTATGGCGGGGCCCTGTCCCGCCATAGTTGTTGTAAATCTTAGAGGTCTGTAGAACTGTTGTGGGCAGGGTTGTAAAAGGATTAAACTGTTCGGGTTTTATGTATTTACTGAAGGCAACTGTTTTGGTTGGCCTGTTTATTTATGATATCTCTTGTTTCATGATTCATGTTTTATTTCCGCTGATTTTCTCTGATGTTGTATCACTAGGGTGCCCGGGGTAAGGCACCAGTCACGGGCCCGGGTTCGGGTCGTGACAGAAGAACACTTAAAACTTTTAGAATTTTTGGACAATAATTTGGTCAAGAACTTAGCCAAAAACCGAGAGCACTCACTAAAGGGGAGGGAGTATTTTTCAAGCTTGGAAATCTCTAATTGTGGATGAAGTCTTGCAAGCTCAAAGGGTCTATTTATAGAACAATCAATGGCCAAGATGAAAGAAAGTGTATGGTGAGGATTAGGGACAAGTGTGTGTGAGTTCTTCCAACCAAATGTCCACCACAACTTTGTGGCAAGTGTCCACCACAACAATGAGACATGTGGCTAGCCACATGTCTCAAAAACGTCCAAGGCCCTACTATTTTCGGCCATAGGGCCACATGGGGTGCCATGTGTCGCTCTCCTACTCGTCCAAAATATTTCATCTTCCGAAAATATCCGTAATGCCACAAATTTCGAAAATAAAGTGGGCCCAACAACCGTAAATTCCTCCCGCGGGCCCCACGTGACCAATTCCGGAAATAAAATTCCATAATTCTCAAATATCCCAAAAAGTCTGAATACCAAATGTTATACCCCGTATTTCTAGAGTATGTACGTAAGGACGTACGTAGAGAAGTTTGGGCTTTAAAGTAGGCTTGGCCGATTTTATTTTGTGCACCACACCCGATTAGTCGTTTTTCGACGAAACGTTTTACACAACTTGCGAAGGGAAAATTCCGGCTATGTCATTTCTAATTTTTGCGGATTTTTCCGAGAGACGAAACCTTTTGGACCAACAAGAGGGCGACACTTGTCACCTCTAGTGCAGTGAGTGGTGAATGGCTTGGACGAAATGGTTGGGTTTTGTCAAGTAATAGGTAGGATATTTTTTGTGGTAGATGGATAAGGTGCACTTGGCATGATCATGGCCCTACACTTGCCTTGCACTTGGCATGATCTTGGCCATTGGTTGGCCTTTGCTAGACCTATAAATACCCCCTCGAAGACTTCTTCATCCATTCCTAAAATTTCCTAAGTGTTAAAATCCTCCTCCCTTGTAGTATGGTTCTCGCCCTAGCCTCCCTCCCCTTTGAGAAGGCCCTGGCCGAGAGCCCTCCCCTCGTCGAGAGTACCCCCTAGTGGGTAGGCCGAGGTATACACCCCCTTGTGGTGTTGTCTCGTATAAATACCCCTCTTGGTAGAAATACTCTCAAAAGTATTGTTACTATACCCAAATTACCTTAGCCAGATACCTTGTAGTATTCTAAGGTTATACCTATACGAAAAGCCCTTATACTATTATACTTCCCGTCACCACAAAACCGAACCCTAAGGAAAATCTCCATAGTTGGTTGAGTATTATGTAGAAGTTGGTTAGAACTTCTGGTGGTTTGGAGCGGGTTGAGCGCACGGAGTCGAGCTAAACGTTGCCCAGATCGACATCTATACTTGGATAATTATGGGCTTATCGAGGTAAATATCTTGTCCTCTATTGTAATTGGAAATTACATGTTGCTAGAATATATAGTTGAAGTATACTATATATAGAATCAACCTAGTTTTGTGGCAATGTCTTTGGACTTAAGCCTCAATTTAAAGAAGAGAATCGAATCAGAATTACGTGGGATCAGACATGAGACTTGTGTAAGTTTGACGGCAGTGGCGGCTGCCCAATTTCCGTAGGTCTTGTATCTAGATTTATTCTACCGAGTAGTCTAGACTTTGATAGACTTGTATAACTCAGATAGGTTGAATGTTCTCGCGAGTAGCGTGTGCTACTGAGAAGGTGGACCAAAGCTAATGGGTTATAGCCGTGGAGCGAATTGCTAATAGTCGATAATCGTCGCGAGGTATGTGAACCTCTTCCTATCTCTTCTAGCATGATATGTGTATAACTATGTAGTACGGTGAGACGCACGTGTTAATTGAACGTAGTTGTACGACAATGTCTTTTGACTTAAGCCCAAATAATAATAATCTTGAAGTAGTTCAATAGAATTAAGAACTGTTTTTAAAAAAGAAGAGTAATACTTGGTTTTAAAATCTTAAGAGTTATACTAGCTTTATGGGAAGTTAGGTATAATGGCTTAAGAGGGATAAAACGAATGATTTATTTATTTTAGAAGTTAAGAGACTTGATCTTGTAAGATAAGAGACTTAACTTAAATAAATTATATTAATTTTATGTGAAACCTCATTCGTGAGTAATGAGTACTTGGTTTTAAAAGGAATAATGTTTTACCGATTTCGAAATCGAAATGTGTATCGACAAACCACCGCATACAATAAAGGAAAATGTATTGAATAATTAAGTATTATTAAAACCAAGAGAAACTTCCATCCGCATGTAAGCTAAGATGAGACAAAATGATATTTCCTAGATCATGGTCAGATAAGATTGTTATAAACAAGAATATCCTACTCACATATAAGGCTTATGTTCCTCCGATTGTTTAAAAGAGAATTACATTCTTAAATGAATAAGACTATGAACTATGAAACCTTTCAAAATGAGAAACTTGAGTAATTGAAATTAGGCAAACTTGAAACGCTTGGAAAAGAACGTGGTTACTTGATTTTACAAAGAGAAGTGTTTTGATTTACTTCAAAAGATAATCACTCTATTTTCATATACTACGCATCAGGTGACTTTTGTGAAAGTAACGTATCTTTTAAAAGAGTTAATGTATGAAGTACTTGGGGATAGAAACCCGATCTTGTTAATCATATAGTAGAAAGTGCCTGTGTGTATAACTTGATCAGGTTGGGTTGTGATAGCCTTGTAATACTTTCTTGTTTATTTGATAAGTAAACACGCTAGGATGCTACGTGTGTTAGTATCTTGTGATGTTTGTGTAAAGGGTTTCTCGATTGCGCTTAAATAGTTTCACTATCACCGTTATGTTGGTATTGTACCACTCACCTGATCGCTTTCCGAGGTTGCCCCTCCGACGCGGTAGACTCAGCGGTCTGTGACCTATGATTCGAGAATACCTCACGCGGTCCCGGGCCTATGCGAGCTACGAGTTCCGTGTTAGCGTGCGCCTTTATGGTCACGCGTTCTATGTGGCTACGCGGATCGCGAGTCCAGCGGATGCCGGAGTAGCTACCGACGCGGGTTATACCTCACGCGGCCTATGAGTTTGGCCTACGCGAGTCGCGAGAGTTCCGTGGCTAGACGCGCACATTAGATACCGCGCGAATGGCCGCCTTTGATCATGTGACGGCCCAGACAGATCTCATGATACGCTTTATGACCTTGTTGGTACCGTGGGTTTTAGTAGTCGCTATGCCTTCGCATTTACCCTCAGACGGTTTTATTAGGACACAGGGACTGGTGTTCATGTGCATTCCTCGATGCTTTTATATCATGGATCACGTGGCGAGGAAGGTATTCCACGCATGATTGATATCATGGCGTGAGACCCATAGTTATATTTGAGTGATGACTTTGAGGCGTGAGTCCCCGACTTGACACGATCGCTATTTATCGTGAACTGTAGTTTTGTTATAATACACGTCTCATGCTTTATATAGTCTATTATGATTTCATTTACTGATTTATTTTCGCCACATACTCTGCACTGTTGATCTTGACTCTTCAGGGCTGCGTTCACGCCGCAGTAAAGGTACACCGCCATCGATCCTCGCCTAGGGTCACAGTCAAAGATTTGGGAAAGCTCCGCTTCTCCGAGGCTTATCGGTGGTATAGTCCTCCGTTGTAGGTATTTACATTCAGGGTATGGCGGGCCCTTTCCCGCCATTGTTGTTGTATCATTCTTAGAGGTCAGAAGTAATCACAGTGGCGCAGTTGTAATAAGGATGTAATCGTTTCATTTAAATTGATTTATATATACGCCGAAAGGCAAGTTTTTCTCGACATCGCTTACTTCATAATATTTTCATGTCTTGTTTTATATTCCGCCGACACTCGATGTATGGCTACTGGGTGTCGGGTAGGCACGATCCACGCCCGTTCGGTCGTGACAAAGTGGTATCGTGAGCGCTTAATCCTCTGAAAGTGTCTACGCATCAGATCCGCAGTCTTGATTATCGCGTGTCACGCACCACACCAATAATCGTGAGGCTATAGGATATGTAGGATTGGTTTCTATTCTTCTCACTCGAGATCGTGCCTTAGAGTGTTGTAAGTGGACCTCTAACGTATTTCTTTCCCTTAACGCTATGCCCGCGTAGGCAACCCGCCCGTGAGGGCAAGGCAAATGGCGGAGTCGCGAGTAGAGTTCGAGGGTTACGAGGCACATGCCAAATCTTTACCTAGGTAGTGCTTCATTCGGGAGTTCTCGACGTCACTAGCCCCAAAGCAGAGTTTAGCACGGCGGCAGCTTCCATCGCGACCATGACATTTGAACCTTCGCCCACGATCGGACAGAATATAGATTTCAAAGAGGCGACCACATTAGCTATGGATTTGGCTACCGAGAGTATACCGATGTACCGCAAGTCTTGATGAATATCAACGAGAGGTTGTGCAAGAGTAGTTCTTCATCGAGCTTGAGCATGGCTCGTATGCGGCTTATGCACAGCAGCCGAGAAACGTAGAGATCGACGCGTTAACCAAGGACAGAAGAGGCCGTAACAAGAATGTCCTTTGGTAACTTTCAGCGAGTCACCTCACCAATGATAAGATTATGCACATCCACCAGGTCGCAGTGGTCCTCCGCTGTGGTTCGGGACGCTCGGGTATGCAGGAGTTGGTCGAGCCCAGGATCGCCGGTTCACAATATGACAGCGCCATCCCGGGAATGTCGCTTTTAGTTTGTACTTGTTGCACTGCGCCGCCGTACGTGTCGAAAGGGTGACCTAGTAGGAGGGTTGTAAGTAGGAAGACTTAGCCTTCAGAATCGATGGGTAGTTCGTCACCTTCCTTAGCTATGCGCTGCAGGCGTGCTTGATTAGAACGACTAAGGGGAGTGAAGCAGTAAATACAGATAGATCTTTAAACCTCTAGGGATTAGTATGTGTGATAAGGTGAGAATACCTTAAGTGTTATATTCTGATAGCATTGTGTAAATTGTGATTGGGAATCATGGTTGTTCAACCGAGTAAGATTTTGGGGGATAGAGAAAGTGTGAGCCTTAGAGTTTTATACGTAGAGACCTGCAGGTAAGGTCATCTCGAGTAAAAGACGTATGTTTATGTTTGACCCTTATAGAGTGCACAAAGGCACGTGAGCTATGTTTGTGGGATAAGTCACGAGTAGTGTGGAATGAAAGAGGTAGTTGAGCTAAGAGACCGCTAGGTTTTCGTAACGTGATTAGTGAGAGTTTTCCTTCGGGGGACTGAGCGTATAAAGAGGCCAGAGCCTCTACCACGGGAACGGACCCGAACCGTGGCTCTCCGTATGGCACGTCCTGAGAAGGTTCATGCCTCGTGATCGCATGGCCCGCACCATTTGTTGGGTCGCCGGGCTTAGCGCGCAAAGTGACAAAAGTGGTATGTTTTGCGTCGGGTTGAGGCCATGCGGGTCAACCCGCGCATGTATGGTGGCGGGTCAGCAGTGGTCCCACGGTGGTAGGGTCACGAGGGTGTTAGGCCCGAGTTTAGTTAACCAGTGTACGAGTTCGTGGATGCGTTCAACCAGTAGTCGGGCCGATGGGGGCAGCCCGTCGTGTTTTTCGGTCAGGACCGTTTACTCGGCAGTGTTGATTTATCAGAAAGGTTGTAAGGCTGCACGGGGTGCCTACCTTCACCTTATGACTGGCAGTGAAGCCCAGGTTGTGGCTATTTTTCGTTTTCTAAAAGTCTTACCAGGCAGGGTTAGGAACTCGTGAGACTCAGACCGCATTCGCCTCGCAAGGCGCGAGTTCGCGGTAGTTGTGAGGATTGTTGTCCCCGGAGGAGTGTTTAAGCTACCGCTTCGTTGTTCTGATGTCGCCTTACGAAGCCTTGTAGGCGGAAGTGTAAATTGCCTGGCCGATTGGTTCGATGTTGGCGGTTCGATAGTCGTTCAGCTTGTTCCGGCAGATCGTGGATAGTGAAGCTTATCTAGTAGAAGTTATTGGCACTCGAGAAATCGTATGGATTATCGGCGACGACGCTTGAGTTCAGTTGACGGTCGGTCTTCATGTACCACCCCTGATAGGGTGTGACGAAGTTTTGGAAAACAGAGAAACTTAGCCCGAGTTACTTGGGCCTTTTGAGTTCATGTGAAGAGTAGGCCGTGTTGCCTATATGTTAGCATTTGTCGTCCGACTTAGGAGGCAAGACGTCCGGCCTTTCGTATGGTTATGTTCGAAAGTATCGAGATCCATCCAGAGTGTTCCCGCCATGATGACCACGTTAGGGATAGTAACCCCGAGTTTTGGAAACTGAAGCATTATCAGAATTATGGTAAGAGTTCGTGTGTACGAGAAGGGTACGACGAGTAAAGGAAGAAGCGAGCATGTATGGTGAGCATTGCTGTGATCATTTCTTTTGTAAAGAGAAGGTGCGAAGAAAGTATATTTTAGACCCCGGAGTGAGGTATTTGTGGTGATGTAAGAGGTGTTTCCTCGTGGACTTGGATGGAGGTTGTTTGCGCGGTGTTTACGTGGCGTGGCGTGATCGCTCGTAAGTATAGTAGTGAGACTATCTTTGGCGCACGCCTGCTTTGAGACTTAGAAAGAACATTCGGACGAATGTTTCTAAGGAGGAGAATGTTATACCCGTATTTCCGTAGTATGCGTAAGGACGACGTAGAGAAGTTTGGGCTTTAAAGTAGGCTTGGCGATTTTATTTTGTGCACAACACCCGATTAGAGTCGTTTTCGGCGAAACGCTTTACACAACTTATGCGAAGGAAAATTCCTATGTCATTTCTAATTTTTTGCGGATTTTTCCGAGAGACGAAATTTGATCAACAAGAGGCGACACTTGTCACCCTCTAGTTGGTAGGAGTGTGAGAATGGCTTGGACGAAATGGTTGGGTTTTGTCAAGTAGTAGGTAGGATATTTTGTGGTAGATGGATAAGGTGCACTTGGCATGATCATGGCCCTACACTTGCCTTGCACTTGGCATGATCTCGCCATTGGTCGCCTTTGCTAGACCTATAAATACCCCCTCGAAGACTTCTTCATCCATTCCTAAAATTTCCTAAGTGTTAAAATCCTCCTCCTTGTAGTATGGTTCTCGCCCCAGCCTCCCTCCCCTTGAGAAGGCCCTCGCCGAGAGCCCTCCCCTGGCCGAGTACCCCACTGTGGGGTAGGCCGAGGGTATACACCCCCTTGTGGTGTTGTCTCGTATAAATACCCTCTTGGTAGAAATACTCTCAAAAGTATTTACATTATACCCAAATTACCTTAGCCAGATACCTTGTAGTATTCTAAGGTTATACCTATACGAAAGCCCGTTATACTATTATACTTCCGTCACTACAAAACCGAACCCTAAGGAAAATCTCCATAGTTGGTTGGAGTATTATGTAAAAGTTGGTTAGAACTTCTAAGGGTGGTTTGGAGCGGTTGGAGCGCACGAGTCGAGCTAAACGTTGCCCAGATCGACATCTATACTTGGATAATTATAGGCTTATCGAGGTAAATATCTTGTCCCCTATCAGAATTGGAAATTACATGTTGCTAGAATATATAGTTGAAGTATACTATATATAGAATCAACCTAGTTTTGTGGCAATGTCTTTGGACTTAAGCCTGAATTTAAAGAAGAGAACCGAATCTGTAATTACGTAGGATCAGACACAAGAGACTTGTGTAAGTTTGACTGTAGGAAGCGGCTGCCCAATTTCCGTAGGATCTTGTATCTAGATTTATTCTACCGAGTAGTCTAGACTTTGATAGACTTGTATAACCTGTATAGGTTGAATGTTCTGCGAGTAGCATGTGCTACTTGAGAAGGTGGACCAGGCTAGCCGGGTTATAGTCGTGGAGCGAATTGCTAATAGTCGATAATCGTCGCGAGGTATGTGAACCTCTTCCTATCTCTTCTAGCATGATATGTGTATAACTATGTAGTACGGTAGATGTACGTGTGTTAATTGAACGTAGTTGTACGGCAATGTCTTTTGACTTAAGCCCGAATAATAATAATCTTGAAGTAGTTCAAGAGAATTAAGAACTGTTTTTAAAAAGAAGAGTAATACTTGGTTTTAAAATCTTAAGAGTTATACTAGCTTTATGGGAAGTTAGGTATAATGGCTTAAGAGGGATAAAACGAATGATTTATTTATTTTAGAAGTTAAGAGACTTGATCTTGTAAGATAAGAGACTTAACTTAAATAAATTATATGAATTTTGTGTGAAACCTCATTCGTGAGTAATGAGTACTTGGTTTTTAAAAGGGATAATGTTTTACTGATTTCGGAAATCAGAAATGTGTATCGACAAACCACTGCAGCGTTAATAAAGGAAAATGTATTGAATAATTAAGTATTATTAAAACCAGTAGAAACTTCCATCTGCATAGAAGCTAAGATGAGACAAAATGATATTTCCTAGATCATGGCTGCTGTAATAAGATTGTTATAAACAAGAATATCCTACTCACATATAAGGCTTATGTTCCTCCGATTGTTTAAAAGAGAATTACATTCTTAAATGAATAAGACTATGAACTACGAAACCTTTCGAAAATGAGAAACTTGAGTAATTGAAATTAGGCAAACTTGAAACGTTTGGAAAAGAATGTGGTTACTTGATTTTACAAAGAGAAGTGTTTTGATTTACTTCAAAAGATAATCACTCTATTTTCATATACTACGGGTATTGTGTGACTTTTGTGAAAGTAACGTATCTTTTAAAAGAGTTAATGTATGAAGTACTTTGGGGATAGAAACCCGATCTTGTTAATCATATAGTAGAAAGTGCCTTGTGTGTATAACTTGATTGTGTTGGGTTGTGATAGCCTTGTAATACTTTCTTGTTTATTTGATAAGTAAACATGTTAGGATCTACGTGTGTTAGTATCTTGTGATGTTTGTGTAAAGGGTTTCCACCGATTGCGCTTAAATAGTTTCACTATCACCGTTATGTTGGTATTGTACCACTCACCTTGATCGCTTCGGAGGTTAAGTCGCCTCCACGCGGGTAGACTCAAAGTGTCCTGTGACCTATGATTCGAGATACCTCACGCGGTCCCGGGCCTACGCGAGCTACGAGTTCCGGGTTAGCGCGCCTTTATGGTCATGCGGTCTATGTGGCTATGCGGATCGCGAGTCCAGCGGATGCCGGGAGTAGCTACCCTCGATGCGGGTTATACCTCACGCGGCCTATGAGTTTGGCCTATGCGAGTCGCGGAGAGTTCCAGGCTAGACGCGCACATTAGATATCTGCGCGAGTGGCGGCTTTGATCATGTGATGCCTAGACAGATCTCATGATACGATTTATGACCTTGTTGGTACTGTGGGTTTTAGTAGTCGGCTATGCCTTCGCATTTACCCTCAGACGGTTTTATTAGGACACGTGGGACTGGTGTTCATGTGCATTCCTTGATGCTTTTATATCATGATCGCCAAGCGGTGAGGAAGGTATTCCACGCATGATTGATGTTGTGGCGTGAGACCCATAGTTATATTGAGTGATGACTTTGAGGGCGTGAGTCCACGACTTGACATATTCGCTTATTTAATGTGAACCGTAGTTTGGTTATCATACATGTCTCCCGCTTTATATAGACTACTATGATTTCATTTACGATTTATTTCGCCACATACTCGGTACTGTTATCGACCTCTTCGGGCCAAGTGCGTTCATGCCGCAGGTAAAGGTACACCGCCATTGATCCTCGCCTAGGGTCACAAAGATTTGGGAAAGCTCCGTTTTCTCCGGAGGCTTATCAGTGGTATAGTCCCCTATCGTTGTAGGTATTTACATTCAGGGGTATGGCGGGGCCCTGTCCCGCCATTGTTGTTGTATCATTCTTAGGTCCGTAGTAATCTTTGCCAGGCGAGTTGTAATAAGGATGTAACTATTCGTTTTAAATTGATTTATATATACGCCAAAGGCAAGTTTTTCTCGACATCGTTTCTTACTTCATAATATTTTCATGTCTTGTTTTATGTTCCGCTGATTACTCTGATGTATGGCTACTTGGGTGTCCGGGTAAGGCACCAGTCACGGGCCCGGGTTCGGGTCATGACACCAAATCTGGGAATCCAATTCCCATTAACGAACCTTTTTCCTTCACAAAATCCGGAAACTTTTCCGTCGAAAAATCACATCTTTCTTCCTTTCAAATTTTAATGTCGTATTCACATACGTACGTCTTCGTATACATACTCTGGAACTACGGGGTGTAACATAACCCCCTTGGAGTTGTTGGCTTGGTAGCGGGCATTGATAGAGGAGGAGATTTATGTGGTCATGGGAGGTGTCAGAATTTTCCGTAGAATAAGGAACCTTGTACTTGGAAATATTCTACAAGAGATCGAGAGGTTGATAGGCGTTTTGTGTCCTTTATAGGTTGAAATACTACGAGTGGCGTATTCTCCGGAAGGGTGGAAAAGGCTAGCAGTGGTTACAAAGATTGGAGCTATTTGCTAAATTGTCGATAATCGTCGCGAGGTATGTGAACCTCTTCCTATCTTTTCTAGCATGATTGTTGTGAACTATGTAGTACGGTAGACGTACGTGTGCTAAACGAGTTTTGGTTGGGTTAAAACATAAAGTGTTATAATAGCTTTATGGGAAGTTAGTTATAACGACTTTATGTAGGTAAAAGAATGGTTTATTGTTTTTAGAAGTTAAGAGACTTGATCTTGAAAGATAAGAGACTTGACTTAATTGGCTTGATATGAATTTTGTTAAAAAAGTTGTAAAACCTCATTCGTGAGTAATGAGTACTTGGTTTTTAATGAATAATGTTTTACTGATTTCGGAAATGAGAATAAGTATCGAACAAACCACTGCAGCGTTACTAAAGGAAAATGTATTGACAAATAATTAATTATATTAAAACCAGTAGAAACCTCCATCTGCATAGAAGCTAAGATAAGACAAAATTGTATTACATTTCCTAGATCGTGGCTGCTTTAATAAGATTGTTATAAACAAGAATAACCTACTCACACAAAAGGCATATGTTACTCAAATTGTTTTAAAAAGGGATTACGTTATTAAGTGATTAAGACTATGAACTATGAAATCTTTCGAAAATAAGAGACTTGAGTATTTGAAATTATGCAACTTGAACTTTTGGAAAAGAATGTTGTTACTTGATTTTAAAAAGGGAAAGTGTTTTGGTTTAAAAGGAAGGCATGGTAGTGTCTTAATCTATCTTAAAAGAGGGTTTAAATGTTATAGTTGATTCGACACCGGGTCCCATGGGATGGGACGGAAATGTATTCCACACGATTCGACACCGAGTCCATGGGATGGACCGGAAATGTATTCCACACGATTCGACACCGAGTCCATGGGATGGACCGGAAATGTATACCACCTGATTCGACACCGAGTCCATGGGATGGACCGGAAATGTATTCCATACGATCCGACACCGAGTCCATGAGATGGACCGGGAATGTGACCATGCGATTCCACCTCGAGTCCCATGGGATGGGCCGAGACATGTTATACGTATCACACAATTTATACCTAGACTGCCGGCAGTGAGGAAGGAGTTCCACGGGCATGAGGGATGACTTTGAGGGCGTGAGTCCCTGACATGGCATGACTGCTTTTATGTTGTGAACTGTAGTCTGGTTATCATATATGTCTCCTGTTTTATATAGACTGTTGTGATTCCATTTACGATTTTCGCCACATACTTGGTACACTGTTATCGACCTCCTTCGGGGGGCTGCGTTCATGTCGCAGGTAGAGGTACACCAGTTATTGATCCTCGCTCATAGGATCACAGTTCAGCGTTTTGGGAAGCTCCGTTTCTCCGGAGGCTTATCTTTTGGTATAGTCCCCTGTCATTATAGGTACTTGTACATTCAGGGGTATGGCGGGGCCCTGTCCCGTCATAGTTGTTGTTACATTCTTAGAGGTCTGTAGTACTGTTGTGGGCAGGGTTTGTAAAGGATTTTAACTGTTCGGTTATATGTATAATACATGAAGGTAACCGTTTTGGTTAGCCTGTTTCTTATGTTGTCTCTTCTTTCCTGTTTAAATTTTATTTCCCCTGATTTACTCTGATGTTGTTATCACTAGGGTGCCCGGGGTAAGGCACCAGTCGCGGGCCCGAGATCGGGTCGTGACAGTCAGTACAACAGGTACCAAGTATGTGAAACTGTAAAGTACTGATATATATATATATATAACTATAACCACACATAGTGCCACATCACAAACAAGAGCAATAATATATATAGTGTAACTGGTCTTTTCTAGGCTGCGGATGATCGAAGCAAGGCCAATCGCCCATAGTATCATTATGCGTGCCTAATCCTGGACTCCCGCAGTCCGCATAGGCCACCTAGGCCTGCATGAGGTATTCCTCGCATCGAGGGTAGCTAATCCTCGGCATCGTCCTGGACTCCCGTAGTCCGCATGGCCACATGAGGTATTCCTCGCACACAATCCTGGAACTCCCGCAGCTCCGCATAGGTCCCATGGACCCGCATGAGGTATTCCTCGCATCGGGGGGCAGCTTAACCCCCGGTATCATGTCAAGAGGTGAGTGGTACAATACTAACATAACGACTTATCGTTAAACAACATAAGCACAACAAGAATAACCTTCTTACACAAACATCACAAGAATCGAACACAACGGCTTATCGTTAAACAACATAAGCATAACAAGAATAACCTCCTTACACAAGCGTCACAAGATACTAACACACGTAGCATCATAACATGTTTATCAAACCAACTTACCATACCTTCAAACATTATTTCAAGCATTTGATAAACAAATAATAAAACCGTTTTTCTTATCTTTCTTAAGACGTTATACCTAACTTCCCATAAAGCTAGTATAACACTTAAGCTTTTTGTTTAAAACCAAGTCTTACTTTTCTTCCATAAATGATTCATAACTCTTTTTGAAATATTCAAGATTCTTATTATTTAGAACTCAAGACCAAAGACATCAAAGTAAAGCCAAATTTAGTTTAACACACGTACGTCTATCGTACTATATATATTTCGCAAATATCATGCTCAAAGGGATAGGAAGAATCACATACCTCCTCGGCTAAATCCACTTGCCAAGTCGGATATGTCGCGCGCAGAGTGTCAACCTATAATAGTCAAAACACGCCTATCAACTTCTAGTTTTTCGTGGGATTCTTCTAAGTAAGACATCTCTTAGTCTACGAAAAATTGGGCAGCACTTCCCCCGTTTCTACTCAATTCTCCACCTTTAACAAGGCCCGATAATAGTAACCAACATGCCATAAATAAGGCGTAATAATTCCGAAATTTAAAGAAGGGGATAACACGCCCAAATGGAACGCGATTAACAATCTCTCCTTCATAATAACAATAAGTAAAGTAGGGGATAACACGCCCAAACGGAACGCGATTAACAATCTCTCCTTCATAATAACAATAAGTAAAGAAGGGGATAACACGCCCAAACGAAACGCGATTAACAATCTCTCCTTCATAATAATAATAAGTAAAGAAGGGGATAACACGCCCAAACGGAACGCGATTAACAATCTCTCCTTCATAATAAAAATAAGTAAAGAAGGTCCAAAGTAAATATAGTCCAAAGTAGATACGGTCCAAAGTAGATACGGTCCATAGTAGATACGGTCCAAAGTAGATGCGGTCCTTAAGTTGGGGTCCTTGGCCAACTTTTATAATTTTACTTATCCAATTACTTCATTAGTCCTTCAACTTATATTCCAATCTTTATATAAGTTATAGTTTCTTTATTGTTAACTTCTTAGTAAGTAATGGATACATTTTTATCATTTTAATGGCTAACATGCCAATTCTCCTTTTAACATCTTAACAAGATCCAAATCTTTCTTTATATCTTATAGTCCATAATATACTTCCAATATATGTATAATATCCATATATACATAATAATCAACTTCACAAAGAGGTTAAGATTCATTACCTCAATAATAGCCCAACAATTTCCAAGAACTTAAAGTCGTTCCAAAGCAAGTCTTAGCTCCAAATCTTTGTGCTACAAATCACCACAAGTCACCCCTAGAAGTTCCTAACCAACTTCTATTCAAGAATTAACTCCAAAAAGTGAAGAACACTAAGGTTCCAATATGGCATGCTCTCGGCTTTGGGGTATATTTTGAGGCTAGGGTGTGAAATCTTGTCTAACTCTTGGTTAATAATCTTCCTAACACATTAAGGAAGAACACTTATAAGTTTAAGAATTTTTGGACAACATTTGGTTAGGGGAGGGGCTGTTCGACGAGAGCAATTGAGAAGGAGGGAGAGGGAAATATTTTCAAGTCTTGAAATATACTAAGTGTGGAAGATTTTCATCAACTAAAGGGGTTTATATAGCACAACCAAGGGTGTTATACCCCGTATTTCCAGAGTATGTACGTGAGGGCGTACGTATATAAATTTAAGCCTTAAGGTTTGGCTAGGTTCGAAAATTTGGGCACAGGTGCCGAAAAGAATCGTTTTTCGACGAAACGTTTTACTAAACTTGCGAAGGAAAAATTCCGGCTATGTCATTTATAATTTTTGCGGATTTTTCCGAGAGACGAAACATTTTGGACCAACGGGAGGGTGACATGTGTCACCCTCACATTGGAAGAGGTTGGGCGGCAAAGTGGACGAGAATTGTGGCTTGTTTTGTCAAGTAGTTGGTAGGATATTTTGGTGGTAGATGGATAAGGTGTACTTGGCTTGATCTTGGCCTTACACTTGCCTAACACATGGATTAATCTTGGCCATTGGTTGGCCATTGCTTGACCTATAAATACCCCTCTATGTTGATGAACTTCTTCATCCAAAATTGTTCTAAGTGTTAAATTCCTCCTCCTCTTAGTGAGAGCTTTCCCACCACACCCTCCCCTTTGAGAGCCCTTGGCCGAGAGCCTCCGCCCCTTTGTGGTGTCTAGCCGTGGGGTACCCCCCCTAGCCTAGTTGTCTCGTATAAATACCCCCCTTTTGTGGTATAGAAATACTCTCCAAGTATTGTTATAATGCCCAAATACCTTGGCCCAAATACCTTGTAGTATTCCCAAGGTTACACTTATACAAAAGCCCAGAAAATACTATTATACTTTCCCTCAGTCACAAAAACGAAACCCTAAGGAAAACCTTCATAGTCGGTTGAAGTGTTAAGTAGAAGTTGCGTAGAACTTCTAAGGGTTTTTTGGAGCGGGTTGGAGCGCACGGAGTAGGAGCTAAACCTTGCTCAGGATCGACATATAAACTTGGATAATTTTGGGCTTATCGAGGTAAACACTCTTGACCTTCTATTGTAATTGGAAATTACATGTTGTAGGATTATATAGTTGAAGTATACTATATATAGAACTGAACATAATTGTGCGGCAATGTCTTTTGACTTAAGCCTGAATTTAAAGAAGAGAACTGAACTGTAATTACATAAGGACTGTATTACAGTAGACTTGTATAGCTTTACTATGAAGTAGAATTGTACACGTCCGGATTAGACGTACAACCCCCCCCCCCCCCTCTAGGGAGTTGTTGGCCTGTTAGCGGGCCTCGATAGAGGAGGAGATTTACGCGGCATGGGGGAGGTGTCACAAATTTCGTAATATTCTACGTTGAGATCTAGATGTTAATAGGCGCCAGGCCTCTATAGGTGAAGTACTACGTGTGGCGTGATCTGCTTGGCTTAAGGGTAGCCGACGGTTTGAGGTACTTGGAGCGTTTTGCTATTAGTCGATAATCGTCGCGAGGTATGTGAACCTCTTCCTATCTTTTCTAGCATGATATGTGTATAACTATGTAGTACGGTAGACGTACATGTGTTAAAAGTATTTGATTGGTTTAAAACATAAAGTGTTATAACAGCTTTATGGGAAGTTGGTTATAACAGTTTTATGTAAGTAAGAAATGCTTTGCGGTTTTTAAAAGATAACTGACTTGATGTGTGATGATAAGAATCTTGAAGTATTTCAAAAGAATTAAGAAACCTTTTTGAAAGAAGAGTAATACTTGGTTTTGAAAACATAAGAGTTATACTAGCTTTATGGGAAGTTAGGTATAACGTCTTAAGAGAGATAAAGAGAATGTTTTACTGATTTTTAGAAGTTAAGAGACTTAATCTTAAAAGATAAGAGACTTGACTTGAATGAATTAAATATGAGTTTGTGTGAAACCTCCTTCATGAGTAATGAGTACTTGGTTTTAAAAGGAATAATGTTTTATGATTTTGGAAATCGAATGAGTATCGACAAACCACCGCAGTTAATAAAAGGAAATGTTTTGACTAATTAAGTATTATTAAAACCAAGAGAAACCTCCATCCGCATAGAAGCTAAGATGAGACAAAATGATATTACATTTCCTAGATCATGACTGCTTTAATAAGATTGATTATGAACAAGAAAAAAACCTACTCACATATAAGACATATGTTTCTCAAATTGTTTAAAAGAGGATTATATTCTTAAGTGATTAAGTCTATGGACTATGAAACCTTTCTAAAATAAGAGACTTAAGTATTTGAAATTAGGCAAACTTGAACTTTTGGAAAAGAATGTTGTTACTTGATGTTAAAAAGGAAAGTGTTTTGGGTTTACCTAAAAAAAAAAATGAGTCACTCTATTTTAATACTACGGGTATCGGGTGACCTTTATAAAGGAAATGGATCTTTTTAAAAGAATTTAACGTACGTAATACTTTGGGGTCAGAACCTGGACTTTGGCCTAAAATAAACTTGAGTTGTGTGTAACTTGCCTATGTTTGTGTTTGATAGCCTTGTTGTGCAAATACTGTACTTCTATACCACCGCGTCTCTCGATGGAGGGTCGGCTGATTTGTTATGAACGATTCTTCACCGAGTCCCACGAGATGGGCCGGGACACGTATTCCATCTGATTATTCACCGAGTCCCACGAGATGGGCCGGGACACGTATTTCATCTGATTCTCTACCGAGTCCCATGGGATGGGCCGGGACACGTATTCCACATGATTCTCTACCGAGTCCCATGGGATGGGCCGGGACACGTATTCCACATGATTCTCTA
Organism: Przewalskia tangutica; assembly: GCA_029844215.1. Taxonomy (NCBI): domain Eukaryota; kingdom Viridiplantae; phylum Streptophyta; class Magnoliopsida; order Solanales; family Solanaceae; genus Przewalskia; species Przewalskia tangutica. The sequence goes on from JAQGDG010000434.1 coordinate 97,026, forward strand.
CCGAGTCCCATGGGATGGGCCGGGACACGTATTCCACATGATTCCTTACCGAGTCCCACGGGATGGGCCGGGACACGTATTCCACATGATTTATACCTAGATCGCCGGCGGTGGAGAAGAGTTCCACGCACGGAGGATGACTTGAGGCGTGAGTCCCCGACTGACATGACCGCTTTATGTTGTGAATCGTAGTCTGGTTATCATACATGTCTCCCGCTTTATATAGACTATTATGATTTCATTTACTGTTTTTTACGATTTCACATACTTGGTACAGATCGACTCCTTTCGAGGCCGTTCATGCCGCAGTAAGTACATCGGCCAGGGATCCTCGCCATAGGATCACGTCGTGTCGGAAATCCCCATTCTTCGGAGGCTTATCTTTTGGTATGTTACCCTGAGTCTGTAGATGCTTGTACATTCAGGGGTATGGCGGGACCCTGTCCCGTCATAGCTGTTGTAAAAATCTTAGAGGTCTGTAACCTTTGTAAGGCGAGGTTTGTAAAAAGGATAATCGTCGTATTTATGTATATATACCAAGGCAACTGTTTTGGTTGGCCTGTTTATTTATCATGTTCATGTTTTTATTTCCGCTGATTTTCTCTGATGTTGTATCACTAGGGTGCCCGGGGTAAGGCACCAGTCACGGGCCCGGGTTCGGGTCGTGACAAAAGTGGTATCAGAGCAGTTAGTCCTCGGAAAGTGTCTACAGACCGTGTCTAGTAGAGTCTTGATTATCGATGTGTTGTGCACCACATCTATAATCAGGAGGCTGCAGGACACTTAGGATTGGTTTCCATTTCTTCTCATTCTGAGATCGTGCCTTAGAGCTGTGTGATTAGTTGGACCCCTCTGACGTATTTCGTTTTTACCAGTTATGCCTCCGCGTAAGGCAACCTTGCCCAGCGGGCAAAGCGGTGAGGAGCTGCTAGTGGGATCTGAGGAGTACGAGGCGCAGCCCGTCAAGACCGAGATTGTGCTCCGTGACGGCGAAGCCGCGACGCCACAAAGACCGGCAGAGCTTAGAGCCGCAGCAATGGCTGCTGAGACTACAAGACGAGCCTCCACCCCACAAACCGGAGCGATGAGACGGGTACAAGGAGATGGCCCGCCATCGCCGAGTCGTGGCGATATGAGGATAGGCTGATGCAGCAGCGGCCCCAGAGCATCCGTAGTTCACCCCGAGCGCATTGAGGCTACGTGACTTTCTCGAGTTGTAGCCCGCCGATGTTCTATGGATCGAGTCGAGGATGACCTCAGAGTTTATCCGATAGCTACAATGGATCGCGAGAGTGATCGAGTCTCGAGGCGTAGTCGGTGGTATTGGTTCGCATCACCGCGTGATCTGCAGCTTGATCGTTTGATTCGCGAGCTGTCCCGGAAGAGCATGCACTTCCACCGTATGGGACGAGTTCTCAGGGGCTTTTCTTGCACATTTCTTTCCCCCACAGATGTTGAGGGATCGGGCCGACAGATTTTTGACGTTGAGGCAGGACGGGCGGACGGTTAGAGAGTACAATGTGGAGTTCGACTCATTAGCTCGGTATGTTCCCGCTGTAGTAGCTGATATGGAGGACAGAGTACACCGCTACGTCACCGGGCTGGATGATTACTTGGCAGAGGCTTGTACGGGTGTAGCTCTTCAGCCGGGCATGGACATTGCCCGCATGCAAGCTCATGCACTGGGATGTGAGGCACGGAGAGGTCGACGGAATGACCAGGATCAGCAGAAGAGGGCCAGAACAGCAGGGTCCTTTGGTAACTTTCGAGGCGGGCCGCCTCAGCAGCAGACTAGTTATGTACCTCCGCCAGTGCAGAATGGTCCCCACGATCGTCGGGGCGTTCGAGGTATTCGAGCCGGGTGAGCTCCGAGGCTTCGTTCACGAGATATACGGGTTCTAGCCACGGGTTGAGTTTTTCCTCGGTGTTACACGCGTGGCAGACGTCATCCCGGGGAATGTCGTCTTTTTACTGGTGCTTGTTTTTCCTGCGGCCGTCAGGGCCATATGACGAGAAACTGTCCTAATAGGAAGGATGCAGACAGAATGACTCAGCCTACCGGGTCAGTGGCAGGTTCATCGCCTTCTATACGCATGCGCAGGCGTGCCTATGATTAGAGTGGAGCGGTAGATTCAGGTATATCCTTAACCCTCTAGAGATTTGTATGCATGATATGATGACCTTATTATTGTGTGCTATGTACGGATAGCGTTATGTTGATTATGAGTTAGAAAACCTGGTTAGTGAAAAAGGGTAAGCCTGGGGGTGAGAAAATGATGAACCTTAGAATATTACAGTTGAGACCTTAGATGTAAGGCCGTCTTGAGTACAAGATTTTGCGGGTGATCCTTGTCAGAATGTATAAGTTTACGTGGAGTAATTGTGGGAAGATTCCTTGGGTAGTGTAAAATGGAAGTGGTAGCTTTCATGACCTGTATAGGTAAGATTGTTCCGGATCGGGAAACAAGAGCTTGATGCGTTAAGTAGGTCGGGTTGGGGCCATATTGCGGGCCAACCCGCGGCTGCTTCGGCGTGGGTCAGCTCTGGGTGGTCCCGCCAGGTGGTAGGGTCATGAGGGTGCTAGGCCCAAGTTTTGATGACCATCGTATGAGTTGGTGGAGATGTTCGACCAGAAGCGGATCGTGAAGGCCGGGAATGGCCTTAAGGGAGATCGAGGCTAGTAAGATGACCAAGTTTGGAGGTGGTGACTCCAAAGTCTTGGTAAAAGAAGCGTTGACTGAAGTGTGGTACGTGTACTAAGAAGAGTTCGAGTGTTCGAGAAGGGCACGGCGAGTAAGGAAGGAAGTGAACTTGTGCTAAAGGATGGGAGTAATCATTTTTGAGAAATGAATATGCGAAGGGAGTGTCCCTTGGACCAAGAGCGAGAGTTGGTATTGTTTTGCATCATCGAGGTGGTTCCTCGTTGGCCTGGATTTAAGTATTTGCGCGCATGTGTTATTTCGTGGCCAGGTGTGGCGTTGACAACTTGCTGGAGGAACTTTATCGTTATCCGTCTTGAGAAGGAACATTCGGGACAAATGTTTCTAAGGAGGGGAGAATGTTATACCCCGTATTTCCAGAGTATGTACGTGAGGGCGTACGTATATAAATTTAAGCCTTAAGGTTTGGCTAGGTTCGAAAATTTGGGCACAAGCGAAAAGAATCGTTTTCGACGAAACGCTTTACTAAACTTGCGAAGGAAAAATTCGGCTATGTCATTTATAATTTTTGCGGATTTTTCCGAGAGACGAAACATTTTGGACCAACGGAGGGTGACATGTGTCACCTCACATTGGAAAGAGGTTAGTGGCAAAGTGGACGAGAATTGTGGCTTGTTTTGTCAAGTAGTTGGTAGGATATTTTGGTGGTAGATGGATAAGGTGTACTTGGCTTGATCTTGGCCTTACACTTGCCTAACACATGGATTAATCTTGGCCATTGGTTGGCCATTTCTTGACCTATAAATACCCTTCTATGTTGATGAACTTCTTCATCCAAAATTGTTCTAAGTGTTAAATTCCTCCTCCTCTTAGTGAGCTTTCACCACACCCTCCCCTTCGAGAGCCCTCGCCGAGAGCCTCCTCCCTTGTGGTGTCCAGCGGGTACCCCCAGCCTAGTTGTCTCGTATAAATACCCCCTTTGTGGTATAGAAATACTCTCCAAGTATTGTTATAATGCCCAAATACCTTAGCCCAAATACCTTGTAGTATTCCCAAGGTTACACTTATACAAAAGCCTAAAATACTATTATACTTTCCTCACCACAAAAACGAAACCCTAAGGAAAACCTTCATAGTCGGTTGAAGTGTTAAGTAGAAGTTGCGTAGAACTTCTAAGGGTTTTGGAGCGGGTTGAGCGCACGAGTAGAGCTAAACGTTGCTCAGGAGCGACATTAAACTTGGATAATTTTGGGCTTATCGAGGTAAACACTCTTGACCTTCTATTGTAATTGGAAATTATATGTTGTAGGAATATATAGTTGAAGTATACTATATATAGAACTAAACATAATAATTGCGGCAATGTCTTTTGACTTAAGCCTGAATTTAAAGAAGAGAACTGAACTGTAATTACATAAGGGTATTACACAGAGACTTGTATAGCTTTACTATGAAGTAGAATTGTACGTCGGATTAGGCGTACAACCCCTCTAGGGAGTTGTTGGCTGTTAGCGGGCCTCGATGAAGAGAGAGATTTACGCGTGATTGCGGGGAGAGGTGCCGAAATTTACGTAGAATATTCTACGTTGAGATCTAGATGTTAATAGGCGCCTTGTGGCCTCTATAGGTTGAAGTACTCGTGTGGCGTGATCTGCTTGGCTTAAGGGTAGCCGGTTTGAGGTACTTGGAGCGTTTTGCTATTAGTCGATAATCGTCGCGAGGTATGTGAACCTCTTCCTATCTTTTCTAGCATGATATGTGTATAACTATGTAGTGCGGTGACGCATACGTGTTAAAAGTATTTGATTGGTTTAAAACATAAAGTGTTATAACGGCTTTATGGGAAGTTGTTATAACGCTTTATGTAAGTAAGAAATGCTTTGCGGTTTTTAAAAGATAACCGACTTGATGTGTAATGATAAGAATCTTGAAGTATTTCAAAAGAATTAAGAAACCTTTTGAAAGAAGAGTAATACTTGGTTTTGAAAACATAAGAGTTATACTAGCTTTATGGGAAGTTAGGTATAACGTCTTAAGAGAGATAAAGAGAATGTTTTACTGATTTTTAGAAGTTAAGAGACTTAATCTTAAAAGATAAGAGACTTGACTTGAATGAATTAAATATGAGTTTTGTGTGAAACCTCCTTCGTGAGTAATGAGTACTTGGTTTTTAAAAGGAATAATGTTTTACTGATTTTGGAAATCAGAATGAGTATCGACAAACCACTGCAGCGTTAATAAAAGGAAATGTTTTGACTAATTAAGTATTATTAAAACCAGTAGAAACCTCCATCTGCATAGAAGCTAAGATGAGACAAAATGATATTACATTTCCTAGATCATGGCTGCTTTAATAAGATTGATTATGAACAAGAAAAACCTACTCACATATAAGACATATGTTTCTCAAATTGTTTAAAAGAAGATTATATTCTTAAGTGATTAAGTCTATGGACTATGAAATCTTTCTAAAATAAGAGACTTAAGTATTTGAAATTAGGCAAACTTGAACTTTTGGAAAAGAATGTTGTTACTTGATGTTAAAAAGGAAAGTGTTTTGGGTTTACCTAAAAAAAAAAGTGAGTCACTCTATTTTAATACTACGGGTATCGGGTGACCTTTATAAAGGAAATGGATCTTTTTAAAAGAATTTAACGTACGTAATACTTTGGGGTCAGAACCTGGACTTTGGCCTAAAATAAACTTGAGTTGTGTGTAACTTGCCTATGTTTGTGTTTGATAGCCTTGTTGTGCAAATACTGTATTTCTATACCACCGCGTCTCTCGATGGAGGGTCGGCTGATTTGTTATGAACGATTCTTCACCGAGTCCCACGAGATGGGCCGGGACACGTATTCCATCTGATTATTCACCGAGTCCCACGAGATGGGCCGGGACACGTATTTCATCTGATTCTCTACCGAGTCCCATGGGATGGGCCGGGACACGTATTCCACATGATTCTCTACCGAGTCCCATGGGATGGGCCGGGACACGTATTCCACATGATTCTCTACCGAGTCCCACGAGATGGGCCGGGACACGTATTCCACATGATTCTTTACCGAGTCCCACGGGATGGGCCGGGACACGTATTCCACACGATTTATACCTAGATTGCCGGCAGTGAGGAAGGAGTTCCACGCGTGAGGATGACTTGAGGGCGTGAGTCCCTGACTTGACATGACTGCTTTTATGTTGTGAACTGTAGTTTGGTTATCATACATGTCTCCTTCTTTATATAGACTATTATGATTTCATTTACAGTGTTTTACAGTTTCACATACTTGGTACATGTTGTACTGACCTCCTTCGGGGGGTTGCGTTCATGCCGCAGTAAGTACATCGGCCAGGATCCTCGCTCATAGGATCACGCCGGCGTGTCGGGAAGCCCCATTCTTGGAGGCTTATCTTTTGTATGTTACCCACAGTCCAGATGCTTGTACATTCGTGGTATGGCGGCCCTGTCCGCCATACCATTGTAAAAATCTTAGAGGTTTGTAAAAAGGATAACTGTTCGGGTATTTATGTATATATACTGAAGGCAACTGTTTTGGTTGGCCTGTTTATTTATCATGTTCATGTTTTTATTTCCGCTGATTTTCTCTGATGTTGTATCACTAGGGTGCCCGGGGTAAGGCACCAGTCACGGGCCCGGGTTCGGGTCGTGACAAAGGGTTATGATTGAAACATGTGTATGGTAGAGATTGTTTGTGTAGGTTCCTTACTACACTTGTCCCACAAAAGTCATGCAAGACCTTGACCATTTGACTTGCCCACTATTTGCCCCAAAACCGTCCACTACACCATGCAATACCATGCAAGACTTTTGGCCACTTGTCTTGCCCACTTGTCCACTCAATTTCGTCCAACATGGCCCAATCTACGGGTGACACTTGTCACCCTCCTATTGGTCCAAAATATTTATCTCTCGAAAAAATTCCATAATCGTAAAAATATGGAAAACGTAAAATTTCCTTCACCAGGTTCGGAATAATTTCCGTCGGAAAACAATTCTATCATTCTTATCCTAATTAGGGCGTATACATTCGTACGTACGTCCTCACATACATACTCCGGAACTACGGGGCATAACATTAATTCTCTAACTCAACCAACTTGGACATTCTTAAAACAAGTCAAGGATATCAAATGAAACTAAATTCATTTAAATCTCGTACGTCTACCGTACTATACATTTACAACTACTCATACTCAAGAGATAAGAAAGTTCCACATACCTCTTCGGTTCAATCCATTTGTTAAGTCCAATATGCCGTACGTAGTATGTCAACCTATAATGACCATAATATGTCTATTAGCTTCTAGCTTCAACGTATAATATTCTAATTGAAAAGTCCCTTATTATACGGAAAATTGGATATCACTTCCTTTATTTCTCCGTACTTTCCCACATTTTTCAAGGCCCGAAATCAATAACCAATATGCCACATTTAAGGCTCAACACATCAACCAATCAAAGGGTTACACGCCTTACAGTACATGTAAAATTCTGCCCCACAATTTATATAAAACAGTCCAATATTAAATGTCATTTTCGACTACAATGTACAACCACATACAATCTTTTCCAACTCCCTTTCAATCCATATTGTCGTTCTAACATGTTATATAGTCGCAACAAATTTCAACAACTATAATCCTTTATTTAGATAATATGCGACAATTATAACTATCGACCAATTTGTATTGTACTTTCAATGGCTAATAAACTCGTGTTCGGATTTAGGCTCTCAATATTCTATAACACTTATCAAACTTCAATGTATAATTAACATGATCAATATCAACTATTACATGTATCCTAATTTACTTCCAAGAGGAGAGGGAATTTTACCTTTAGGATTTCGCCCACTGTAGCCCTTTTTCCACAACTCCTTTTCACGTCAAAATCATCCACACGAACTCTCTACAAGTTTATCAACATTTTATCTTCTTGCCGCCTCTCCAATAATTACACTAGGCTTAGGGTTCTTTAAATTTTGAGAGAGAAGAGAAGAGGAATTTCTTTTTGGATGAATCCTTGCAAATGACCAAGTCTTGCAAGACTTGGTCATGATATAGGACCTTTCTTGGTCTACAAGATGGGAGGGACATTTGTCGCCCTCCCATAGGCCCTCTACACAAATATCTTCTGATTTTTACCCATTTTTCGCAAAAAATCCCGCCTCGGAGCCACGGCCCTGCAGCTGGCACCGTGGCGCTGCAACTTCAGAAAGTTTCAGGACTTACGACGCCGCGGCCCTGCAGCCGGCGCCGTGGCGCTGTGGCGCCTGACTGAAACATTTTTCCTTCTCTTCTGCCAGCTGAACTTCTAACGTCCATAATTCTCTGCTCCGATGTCCTATCGATGAGCGGTTTGTTGCGTTGGAAATTATACTCAACGAACTTCATATTAGGCTTTTTACACACCTAAAAACTCTTAATAAACTGGGATATATAGCAGTCCAAAGTTGACTAAAAATCTGTCTAAAACCATTTTTGCCAACTTATCTTTCCAAATTCAAATCTTATTTCCTTTCGTACGTCCTCATCTCATTCTCTTGAAATTACGGGGCGTAACAAGTACATTTAGGATTGGTTTCCATTATTTCATCTCATAGATCATGTGATAGAGCTGTGTTATTAGGAGAATACCCCTCTCTAACGTATTATTGTGTTACAGCTATTGTCACGCCCCGAACACCGGGCCCGCGACTAGTGCCCTACCTGGGCACCCTTCTATTCATATAAAATAATAAACCGCGGAAGATAAATAACACTCAATTTTTTTCTTTAAACACAGGCAAAGCCGATAAGGCTGCCATAATAACAATCACTCAAAAGGGTCTACACTGTTCAATAATGTAATTACAACTCTAGCCAGTCCAACCCACATATGAATAGAGACCTCTAAGAATTTCGACAAAAATATGACGGGACAAGGCCCCGCCGTACTCCTGAATATACCTAGCCATAATGACAAACTCCGGAACATTGGAGATATCTCAAAATGCTGAACCAGAATCCTAAGCTCGCGGATCCACAACTGTGCACCTAGACCTGCGGACATGAACGCAGTCCCCCGAAGGAGGTCAGTACAACAAGTACTAAGTATAGAACGGAAATAAAGTACAGTAAACAAGATCATGACTGTACTAAAGAATGACAGGGGCAAGTATGCAAATTAAATACCAGATCCTACCGTATCATCTGAAACAAGAGCCAACCATTCCTGATATCACCGTACTACTTTCTAATATGAAAGCCATTTCAACTTATGAGCTCAATCGTACATTCTTATCTTTTTCCTTCTTTCAATAAGAGTTATAATCAAATTCTTAGATACATACTTAGGAAAAATCATCAAGTTCATAAACACATAACTTACGTATCTTGCATAACATAATTCGGCCCTTTATAGAGGGACGCCTCATTTTGGAGTTCACTTTGATTATCCATATGTGATAACGTAACCCAGCCCATTTATGAGACACAGTAAAGTCATAGAAAGTCTTCCCACGAAGGTATACTGTCCGGTCCATTCTGGGACGCGGTAAAGTCACATACATCTGCCCGAAAAGGTATATTGCCCGGCCAATTCTGGGACACGGTAAAGTCACATACATCTGCCCATAAAGGTATACTGCCCGGCCAATTCTGGGAGACGGTAAAGTCACATACATCTGCCCATAAAGGTATACTGCCCGGCCCATTCTGGGACGCGGTAAAGTCATATAAGTCTGCCCAGAAAGGTATACTGCCCGGTCCATTCTGGGACGCGATAAAGTCACATATATCTGCCCGAAAAGGTATACTGCCCGACCAATTCTGGAACGCGGTAAAGTCACATAAGTCTGCCCATAAAGGTATACTGCCCGGCCCATTCTGGGACGCGATAAAGTCACATAAGTCTTCACATAAAGGTATACTGCATAAAAATAGGAAACTTATGATCAACTTAGGGCCACTTGCCCATAGTATCATTTGGCAATCCTACTCCTGAGACTATTTCACCCGCATAGGCCGTATGGATCCGCATGAGGTAATTTCCTCGCATAGACTGTATCCGCCCGCATAGGTCGTATAGACCCGCATGAGGTAATCTCCTCGCATAGGACTGGTGTTACACCCCGTAAGTCCAGGACATGTATAAGAGAATGTATGTAAGGAATCAAGACTTGGAAATTAGTATGAAAGGAAGAATTGTTTTTCCGGCGGAAAATCTTCCGAACGTCAGAAAGGAAACATGTTCGTTGATGAGAATTGGATTCTCAAAATGCATTATTTGAAGAGTATGAAACTTATTAACATTATGGAAATTTATTTTTACGGATTTGGTCACGTGGGGCCCACCCGAGGAATTTTACGTTTTGTGAGGCCCACGAGGGCTACAGAATTTTATGGACGAATGAGAGGGCGACACATGGCACCTCCCCCACATGGTCTTGGTCGAAAAATAGTAAGGGTAAAATGGTCATTTACCATCAAGGAAGATAAGTCTTGCTAGCTTGAGATTGTTGACCAAGTCAACTTGTCCACTTGGCTATTTAATTAATTGTCCTTCATCCTAGCCCACAAGTGTTTTAATCTAAGCCATACAATGTGTTATATAAGCATACTACTAGTGCAAGACTAGTCTTGAACACTTAGAAAAATTAGAGAACCTTGTGTTCTTCAAGATAAGCTCTCGGGTTTGAGGTCTATTCCACACAAAATTTTTGTAGTTTTGATCCATTATTCACAAGACTTAAACCCAAGGTCCCTAAGGGTATTGTAAGGATATCTCAATAGAAATATTTCGGAAAAATGACGTTTTCGTATTAGTCGCAAGGCGGAAACTTAAGGAGTTCTTCAACTTTGAAGTTGGAACTTGAAGATGGGTTCTTCATAGGCTTCTAAGGAGTGCTTGGAGTGGATTGGAACATAAGGAAAGGAGCTAAGAATTGCTAAGGAGCGACTTTGAATCTTGGAAATTTTAAGGGCTTATAAAGGTATAAATCTTGTCGTTTTAGCAATTAAAGTTTACTTATATTTGTAGTTACGAATATTAGCAAGCATGAGATGTTTAGTATGAAGTTCGATAATTATATTGGCTATTGGAACCCTAATCCGAAAACTAGCATGTTAGCCTTAAGATTACAATTCAAGTTGATTATTAGTTTAAGTCGTCGCATGTTGTATAAGAAGGAAATTGTAGTTGTTGAAGTTGTTTATGACTATATAACATGTTAGACCTTAGAACTTGGAATTGGAAAAGGATTGGAAAAGACTTAGTGTTGTTGGTTATAAGTTGGCCGAGAATGGCTTGGATTTTTAAACTACTTGGTACGAATTGTGGGGCGGAATTTTACACGTATTGTAAGGCGTGTAATCCCCTTTGGTTGGTTGTTGTTTTGAGCCTTAAATGTGGCATGTTTGGTTATTGTATTCGGCCTTGAAAAAGGTGGCAAAGTAAGTAGAAACAAAGGAAGTGCTGCCCGATTTTCCGTAGAATTAGAGACCGTATACTTAGTATTATTCTACGTTAGAGACTAGAAGTTGATAGTCATGTTGTGACCATTATAGGTTGACACTTCTACGTGCGGCGTATTCGGCTTAGCTTGTGGATTTAGCCGAAAAGGTATGTGAACTATCTCCTCTTCTAGCATGATTCCTTAAGATAAAGAAAGTATGTCCTACTCCTTAAATGATCCATTCCTTGGTTGTATTTGGATTGCCTAAAATAGAATTTGTTCTATGTACTTCCTTGATTGTACTTTGATGTTTAAATTGTAAGTTGTATAATCCATTGCCTTAGTGAAGTTGGATTCTTAAAAGTGAAAGTATTTTACTTAAAGTACATAGAGTCTTGAAAAGGAAGTGGTTTCCAAATCTTTTGGCTAGTGCCTTAGTTCCAAAACCTAAGGGTCGTTAGAATGACTTTAGGGGAGTCAAAGGAGTGATGTACTTATGTCACGACCCGACCCCGGGCCCGTGACTGGTGCCCTACCTTGGCACCCTTACAGGTATACATCAGAGATAATCAGCGGAACATACGTGAAACTTATAAATAAATCATCAAAGATAAAAAAATCAACAGGTTAGCCGATAAGGCTACCTCCCTGGATAGTAAATACATAAACGAAGCAGTTGCCTCCTTTCTTTTACAAACTGACCCACAATATGTGACTACAGACCTCTAAGAGTTTTAACATAACAAGCGTATGACAGGCCCCGCCATACCCCTGAATATACATGAATCTACAACCTCAGGTAAAACCGTACCAAGAGATAAGCCTCCGGAGCAAATGGAGCTTTTTCCCAAAAACTGAACCGAGATCCTAAGAGCAAGGATCACCAACCTGGGTACCTAAAACCTGCGGGCATGAACGCAGCTTCCGGGGGGTCATTACAACAAATTTAATATGGAACAGAAATAACATCAAGAAATGCGGATCATAAGCATAAAAGAATGACAGGGACAAGTATAAAAATACATACCAGATCCGGCCGTGTCATTACCACTTATGAACTTAATCGCACCTTATCATCTTTTCCCATTTTCAATAAAAGTTATAGTCACATTCTTATGTACATGATTAGGAAAAATCATTAAGTTCATTACTGTATAACTTACTTATCTTTCAAAAGTATAATCCGGCCCTTTAAGGAGGGGCGCCTATACTACCCGACCCAATCTGGGACGCGATCAAGTCACACAAATATCAAAGCGTGCCCGTGGAATCCCCCATCACTGCCGACAGCTATAAGTGTAAAATATAACCATGTGACGCGCCCGTGGCATCCCACCTCACTGTCGGCGTACACATACACAACACATATATAGATCTCCTGCCCGTGGAATCCCACATCACTGCCGACAGCTATAAGTGTAAAATATAACCATGTGACGCGCCCGTGGCATCCCACCTCACTGTCGGCGTACACATACACAACACATATATATAAATATATATATATAACGCGGCCGCATGCCCCGGAATCCCACATCGTATAAGCATGGCCATAACGTGCCCTCGGCATCCCTCATCGTAGGTGCATGTCTTCATGGGGAGCTAGCCCATGGAGTAATAATATAACATGCCCCCGGAATCCCTCATCGTGGGTACATGTCTTCATGGGGAGCTAGCCCATGGAGTAAAATATAACATGGTCGCATGCCCCGGAATCCCACATCGTATAAGCATGGCCATGGAGTAATAAAACGCGCGGGCATCTAACCCGCATCCTGGCTGCATGCCCCGGCATCCCTCATCGTATAAGCATGGCCAAGATCAATCACAATGGAAGCATACCCGTGGTATCCCCCGTCACTGCCGGTACGTCCAATAAAATGTCCGGGCATCTAACCCGCATCCTGGTCACATGCCCCGGAATCCCACATCGTATAAGCATGTCCAAGGATCAATCATGATGGAAGCATACCCGTGGAATCCCACATCACTGTCGGTACGTCCAAGTAAACTTATAACAAGACAGCCGGCCCTCCAACTGAGAGACACGACAACGTAGACATATAATACTTGCACTCAAAGCTATCACAAGCAAACCTAGGCAAGTTCATTAAACCTTTAGACTTCCATTTATATAAACTCATGGCACTTTCGTTTTACACATCAAAATCCGGGAATTTAACCCCAAGTACTACGTACTTTCATTATTTTCAAAAGATCCTTTTTCATATAAAACCCCAAAATACTAACACCCGTAGTATCCAGGCTTGTGTACATTTCACATAAGTCACGATACTTTTAGAAATACATTTCTCGGCTTCTAAATCAAGTGACCCTTACTTTAAAGCTTTAGGCAAGTGATACCTTTAAATCACATTGCCCTTCCTTAACTCAAGTTATTTCTTTGATTACTTTATTATAGAAAACCATTCTCTTAACCTTCCATAAAGCCGTTATAACCAACTTCCCATAAAGCCGTTATAACCCTTTATGGTTTTAGACAAACTCATTCCTTTTATATCCAAGAGACTTCTACTTTTAAAAACCAAGTATTGTATACTTTCAAATCGACTCTCTTAACGTCAAAAAATACAATTAGTCTCTTAACCGTTAGAAATCAAGTGACTCCTTTTATTATAAAACCTTAGGCAATTGATGCCTTAAAATCAAGTCATTATCCTTCCATAAAGAAAACATAACCAACTTCCCATAAAGTCGTTATATTCACTTTATACCTTAGCCAAAATATAATTTCCTATCCAAGGGACTTATACGTTTAAAACGGAACAAGTATCACATACTTCAAAACTCTTTAAGTCCCTTAACTTTAATAAAACATTAGACATCCTTCATACTTTCAAAGAAGTGAGTTAATCTCCTAACTCACCCGACTTGGCTATTCATAAAACTAGTAAAGGATATCAAGGTGTTGTACGTCTACCGTACTACATACGTGCAACTAGTCATGCTCAAAAGATAGGAAAAGTGTTATACTCCGTATTTCCAGAGTATGTACGGGAGGGCGTACGTATAAAGGTTTAAGCCTTAAGTTAGGCAAGGACCGAAAATTTTGTGCACCACACACGAAAAGAATCGTTTTCCGACGAAACGTTTTCCAAACTTTGCGAAGGGAAAATTACGGCTATGTCATTAATAATTTTTGCGGATTTTTCCGAGAGATGAAATATTTTGGACCAACGAGAGGGCGATACTTGTCACCCTCAAGTGGGCAGACGAAATGGTCTTCCATTGGCACGTTTTGCCTTTATTTTTTTGTCAAGGAGTTGGTAGGATATTTTGTGTGGTAGATGACCAAGTGGGACCCACACACACATGTCCTAATCTACACCCTCCACTTGCCCTCCCACTTGTCTTGATCTTGGCCATTGGTTGGCCTATAAATACCCCCTTAGTTGATGAACTTCTTCATCCACACTTAGACATTTCTAAGTCTTAAAATCCCTTCCCCCCTCTTGAGAGCTTTCCAGAGAGCACCTCTCCCCTTCCTAGTTATGCTAGCCAAACCCGTCCCCTTTGTGAGCCTTGGCAAACTACCCCCTTCCTAAAGTTGTTTTTCGTGAAGTACCCCCTTGGTAGAAAAGTATTCTCCAAGTATTGTTACTATTCAAATACCTGGCCCAATACCTTGTAGTATTCCAAGGTTACACCTATACTAAAAGCCCGAAATACTATTATACTTCCTTGATCCACAAAACGAAACCCTAAGGAAAATCTTCATAGCCTTGAAGTTTTAAGAAGAAGTTGCGTAGAACTTCTAAGGGTTGTTTGGAGCGGGTTGGAGCACCCAGTAGGAGCTAAGCGTTGCTCGGGATCGACATTTAAACTTGGATAATTTTGGGCTTATCGAGGTAAATACTCTTGTCCTTCTATTGTAATTGGAAATTACATACGTAGTAGTATAGAAATGAATATAAGATACATAGAAGGATATTACGTAAGAGAATTGAAGCGTAATAGAAGGATATTACTGAAGAAGATTAAAGCGTACTTACATAGAATTTGTATTTGCGAGACTTGTGTAGTTTAGCGGGTAGGGAAGTGCTGCCCAATTTTCCGTAGAATATTCTACAGAGTAGTCTAGACGTTGATAGACGTATATGGCCTTTATAGGTTGAATGTTCTGCAAGTAGCATGTTCTACTTGGAAGGTGGACAAGGCTAGCCGGGTTATAGCCGTGGAGCGTTTTGCTAATAGTCGATAATCGTCGCGAGGTATGTGATTCTTCCTATCCTCTTGAGCATGATATTTTAAAAGAATATGTATAGTGCGGTGACGCGTACGTGTTAAGCGAGCGTAGTTTTACGGCAATGTCTTTTGACTTAAGCCTGAATAATAAGAATCTTGACGTATTTCAAGAGAATTAAGAAACCTTTTTGAAAGAAGGATAATACTTGGTTTTGAAAGCTTAAGAAGTTATACTAGCTTTATGGGAAGTTAGGTATAACGACTTAAGAGAGATAAAAGGAACGGTTTACTTAATTATTTATGAAAGCCTTATATTGATTTCGGAAATGAGAATAAGTATCGAACAAACCACAGCAGCGCTAATAAAGTGAAATGTATTGACTAATAAAGTATTATTAAAACCAGTAGAAACCTCCATCTGCATAGAAGCTAAGATGAGACAAAATGATATTACATTTCCTAGATCATGGCTGCTCTAATAAGATTGTTATGAACAAGAATAACCTACTCACACATAAGGCATATGTTTCTCAAATTGTTTTAAAGGAGAATTATATTAGTAAGTGATTAAAACTATGAACTACGAAACCTTTCGAAAATAAAAGACTCGAGTAATTGAACTTAGGCAAACTTGGACGTTTGGAAAAGAATGTTGTTACTTGATATTAAAAAGGAAACTGTTTCGGTTTACTTAAAAAAGATAGTCACTCTATTTTTTATACTACGGGTATCGTGTGACTTTTGTGATAGAAACGAATCTTTTTGAAGAATTAATGTATGAAGTACTTTGGGGTTAAAACCCGAACTTGTTGTCATAAAATAGAAAGTACCTTGGGTGAATAACTTGACTATGTTGGTTTGTGATAGCCTTGTAATACTTTCTTGATTGGTTTGATAAGTAATCATGTTATGATGCTACGTGTGTTAGTGTCTTATAATGTTTGTGTAAAGGGGTTTCCCTTGCTGTGCTTATGTTAATTAACGATAAGCGTTGTCTTTGTTATATTATCACATATCGTCACGACCGTTCGGGGCAGTGGTAGTGCCTTACCCGGGCACCCAAGTAGTCATACATCAGAGAAAAACCAGCGGAATATAAAACAACCACAATATGAAACAGTATAAATAAGACACGCTTTAGGAAAAAGTTGCCTTCGGCATATATGTATATAAGTACCAACATGAGATTTACATCCCAACCTTACAGCGGTCTGAGACCTCAAGAGTTTAAAACAACAATGGCGGACGGGGCCCCGCCATACCCTGAATACAAATATCTACAACGACAGGACCGTACCAAAATGCTAAGCTTAGGAGAAGCGGAGCTTTCCCAACTGAAGCGGTGATCCTAAAACGAGGATCAACGGTAGGAGTACCTTTACTGCGGCATGAACGCAGGCCCCGAAGAGGTCGATAACAGTACCAAGTATGTGAAACTGAAAATACTGTAAATGAAATCATAGTAGTCTATAAAAGGTAGGAGACATGTATGATAAGCCAAAACTACAGTTCACAATAAATAGCGGTCGTGTCAAGTCGAGGACTCGTGCCTCAAAGTCATCACAATAGAACCGTACGGGGTAAGTACGAAGGCATAGCCGACTACTAAAACCCACGGTACCAACAAGGTCATAAACTGTATCATGAGATCTGTCTAGACCGTCACATGATCAAAGCTGGCCACTCGCCCGCAGTATCTAATGTGCGCATCTAGTCCTGGAACTTCCCGCGACTCGCATAGGCCAAGCAGATAGGCCCGCGTGAGGTATAACCCGCATCGGTAGCTACTCCGGCGGCGTCCTAGACTCGTCGTCCGCATGGCTACAAGAACCGCATGACCACAAGGGCGCGTACTAACACGGAACTCCGCGATTCCGCATAGGCCATCTGAGACCGCATAAGGTATTCTCGAATCATAGTCCATCGACCGCTGAGTCTACCCAGCGTCGGAGGCGCTTAACCCGGAGTTATGAATGATATAATATCAACATAACCGCTTATTGCTAAACAACATAAGCACAACAAGGGAAAACCCCTTTACACAAACATCACAAGATACTAACTCACGTAGCATCCTAACATGTTTACTTATCAAGTTAACAAGAAAGTATTACAAGACTATCACAAATCAATACAATCAAGTTATTCACACAAGGTACTTTCTACATTATGTTAACAAGTTCGGGTTGTTAGCCCCAAAGTACTTCATGTATTACTCTTTTAAAAGATCAGTTTCTTTTAAAAAAGTCACCTGATACCGTAGTATAAAAATAGAGTAATTATCTTTTGAAGTACATTAAAACACTTCCCCTTGTAAAATCAAGTAACAACATTCTTTTCCTAACGTTCAAGTTTGCCTAGTTTCAATTACTTAAGTTTCTCATTTTGAAAGGTTAAAGTAGTTCATAGTTTTAATCCTTTAAAACAATTTGAGAAACATATACCTTATGTGTGAGTAGGTTATTATTGTTCATAACAATCTGATTACAGCAGCCGTGATCTAGGAAATGTAATATCATTTTGTCTCATCTTAGCTCCTATGCAGATGGAAGTTTCTACTGGTTTTAATAATACATTATTAGTCAAAACATCTTCCTTTATTAAACTTTGTGGTTTGTTCGACATTCATTCTGATTTCCGAAATCAGTAAGACATCATTCCTTTTGAAAACCAAAATACTCATTACTCACGAATGAGGTTTCACATTAGTATAATTAAGTCAAGCCTCTTATTTTCTTAAATCAATAAAACATTCTTTTTATCACTCTTAAGCCATTATACCTAACTTCCCATAAAGCTAGTATAACTCTTAAGCTTTTAAAACCAAGTGTTACTCTTCTTTCAAAAAGGTTTCTTAATTCTTTTGAACTTACTTCAAGATCCTTATTATTCAGGCTTAAGTCCGAAGACATTGCCGTAATTATTATTCAGGCTTAAGTCCGAAGACATTGCCGTAATTATTATTCAGTTAATACACGTACGTCTACCGTACTATATACATATTCTTTAAAATATCATGCTCGAGGATAGGAAGAATCACATACCTTCTCGTGAAAACCACCTGCCAAGTTGAATATGTCGCGCGCAGAGTATCGACCTATATCAGTCAAATATGTCTATCAACGTCTAGACTGTACTGTATAAAGCTCTAAACAGAGGGTTCGCTATTCAATGGACATTTGGGCAGCACTTCCCTACCCGGTGAGCTACTCAAGTCTACTGTGAAAACAGTCCTATGTAAGTACAGTTCTATTATTCTTCTTTTAAGCCCTTCTACTGTGATAACAGTTCAATTCTATCTGATACCCTTCTAAGTATTTAATACTTATTCTATACTTCTACAGATATACACTCTATTTACAAAAGGAAGATAAGGTTATTTACCTCGGTAAGCCCAATAATATCCTAGATAAAAGTCGCTGAGCAAGGTTTAGCTCTAAGTTGTCGCTCGGTAGCTCGAAAACCTTAGAAGTTATTCACAAATTCTACTAATGACTAAGGGATTTGGGCTAGGGTAATTTGGGCATTATAACAATACTAGAAGGCAACATTTCTACCAAGGGAGGGGGGTAGTGTTTCGGCTAGGCTAGAGGGGGAGGGGTTGCTCTCGGCTAGAGCTTCTCAAAGGGGAGGGGTGTGTTTGGACGAAAACAATAAGAGGGAGAGGGATGGATTTGAGACTTAGAAAGATTGCTCAATTTAGGATGAAATAACTCTTGACAAGGGGGGTATTTATAGGTCAAGGGATGGCCAACCAATGGCCAAGATGATGCCAAGTGCAAGGCAAGTGTAGGGTGAGGATTTAGGCAAGTGTCCTTGGCCAACTTGCACACAAAATATCCTACCAACTCCAAGACAAAATAAGCCTCTCCATTCGGCCTATCATACAAGTCCACAATGAGAGGGTGACAAGTGTCGCCCTCTCGTTCGTCCAACGTGTAACGTCACTCCGAAAAATCCGCAAAAATTAGAAATGACATAGCGAATTTATCCTACGCGAGACTTGTAAAATGTTTAAATCGAAAGCGACTCTAGCGGGTGTTGTGCACAAAGTGGAATTCGTCCAAGCCAACTAGGGGTGACACGTGTCGCCTCCTACTCGTCAAAATATTTTATCTTAGAAAATATCACAATGGCCAAAATCTCGAAAACAAAGTGGGCCCACAAAGCGTAAATTTTCTCAGTGGGCCCACGTGACCATTCGAAAATAAAATTCCATAATTCTCTAATATTCCAAGAAGTCCGAATACCAAATCAGGAATCAATTCCCATTAACGAATCTTTTCCTTCACAAAGCGGAAACTTTTCCGTGGAAAAATCACTTTTCTTCCATTCAATTTCAATGTCGTATTCTCGTGCGTCTCGCATACATACCACGAAACTACGGTATAACACATACCCCTTGACTTGATATCTGAGGGCTTTCCACCGCTTGCGGTCTATCGGCTATGCGATGTGTGACTATGCGGAGCAGCGGTATGCTACAGGATTGATCATTCCGGGTGTTTTATCCCGATGCGGGGGATGCCCTATGCGGTCTATGTGACTATGCGGTCTATGAGACTATGCGGACTGCGGGAGTCGGGAGAATGCAGGGGTTAGTGCCGTCACGAGGAATACCTCGTGCGGGCCTATGTGTGGCTTTATGCGGGTGGCGGTATGCTCGAGGAATAAAGCGCACATTGATCTTTTGGAGTGGCGGCCGATCATGTGGTGCGGTCTAGAAAGACCCGTGATATAGTTTTATAGCATTGTTGATGCGTAGGTTTTAGTAGTCGGCTATGCCTTCGTACTTACCCCGTACGGTTTTATTAGGACACAGGTGGGACCTGGTGTTCATGTGTGCTCCTTGGTGTTATTACATCATAGACTGCCGGCAGTGAGGAAGGTATTCCACGGGCATGATTGATGTGGTGGGCGTGAGACCCATTGTTGTATTTGAGTAATGACTTTGAGGCGTGAGTCACGACTTGGCGTATTTGCTACATATTGTGTATCGTAAATTGGTTATCATATATGTCTTACATTTATATAGACTATTATGATTTCATTTACTGATATTTTGATTTCACATAATTGGTACTGTTGTCTTGACCTCCTTGGCTGCGTTAAATCTGCGCGTAGAAGTGCGCGATCGTCGATCCTCGCTCTTAGGATCACGAGTTCAGCGTTTTGGGAAGCTCCGTTTCTCGGAGGCTTATCTTTGGTATAGTCCCTGTTGTTGTAGGTGCTACATTCGGGGGTATGGCGAGCCACGTCGTCGTTGTTGTTGTAAAACTCTTAGAGGTTTGTAGTCCTGTTGTAAAGTTGGGATGTAATTTGTTCATTCTTGAGATATTTATATACTTGCGAAGAACTCTTTTATTTGATAAAGCGTGTCTCTTTTACATTGGTTTCATGTCTTGTTTTATATTGGTGATTACTCGATGTATGTCTACTTGGGTGCGGGGTAAGGCACGATCACGGGCAGGTTGGTCGTGACAAAAGTGTATCGAGCGATTAATCCTCGGAAAGTGTCTGAACCGTATCTAGTAAGTCTTGATTATCGGTGTGTTGTGCACCGCAATAATCGAGGAGGCTATAGGATATTTAGGATTGGTTTCATTCTTCTCACTCTGAGATCGTGCCACTAGAGTGTGTTATAAGTTGGACCCTCTAACGTATTTCTTTCCTACAGGTATGCCTCGCGTAAGGCAACCCGGGCCCAGAAGGGCAAGGCTGTCGAGGGAGCTGCGAGTAGAGCACAGAGGGTTACTAGGGCACAGGCCCAATCATCACTTGGGGTGGTGCTTCATTCGGGGAGTTCTGCGGCGTCGCGGCAGCGAGTCTATGCATGCGGCGATTCCTCTGCGGCCATGAGATTTGAACCTTCGGTTCCACGACGGCCGGAGACGGTATAGATTGCAAAGAGCGACCTGTTACTAGCTAGGGAGTTAGCAAACCGAAGTATTTTAGGTATCGATTTATCACGGGACTTGATGACTATTTAAGAGGTTGTGCAAGAGTAGCTCTTGGTCATACTTGAGCATGGCACGTATGCGGGCTTATGCGCGGCCGAAAGCGTAAGGATCGGCGGGTTAACCAAGATCGCGAAGAGGGCGAAGCAGGTCGCTGGTAACTTTCGAGACGAATCGCGGCCGATTAGATATGCGCCTCTGCCATCTGAGTGTCCTCCCGAGTTCGAGACATTGGAGTATGCGAGTTGGCGAACTCGGGGCTTAGTTCGAGATATACATAGGTTACAGCCAGTAGGGTTGATTTTCCTCGGTGTTCCACGATGTGACGGCGTCGTCGGGAATGTCGTCTTTCTTGGTACTTGTTATCTTTGCGGCCAGCGGGCCATTTGCGAGAAATTGTCCGACCAAAGGTGGCGCGGATGTAGAGACTCGACGCCGGGATGCGTGGCTGGTTCATCACCTTTCTAGCTATGCGCCCGGTGGCGGGATTTATTTGAGCGACAAAGGGAGTGGCGGTAGATACTGGTATATCCTTAAACCTGCAGAGATTAGTATGGGTGATAAGACGAGTATATCTTAAGTGTTATGTTCAGATAACATTGTGTTAATCATGATTAGAAATCATGGTTAGTTATCAGGGTAAGAGTGGGGATAGGGAAAGTGTGAGCCTTAGATTTTTATACGTGGAGACCTTAGAGGCCAGGCCATCTTGGGTAAAAGAGTTATGGTATGTTTGACCCTTATCGGAGTGCATTGTATGCGTGAGCTATGTTTTAGGATAAGTCCACGAGTAGTGTGAAATGAAAGAGGGTAGTTGATCTAAGAAGACCACTAGGTTTCGTGACTTGATTGTGAGATTGTTAGGATCGGAACAAGAGTTTTCTTGCGATAGCGAGTCGGATTCTTGGACCGATTGCGGGTCAACCCGCGGCCTGTATTGTGGTGGGGTCAGTTCGAGGTGGTCCCGCCAGGTGGTGGGGTCACAAGGGTGCTAGGCCCAAGTTTAAGTTAGCCATCGTACGAGTTCGTGGATGCGATCGACCAGTAGTCGGGCCGATGAGGTCAGCCCATCTTGTCTTTCAGTCAGGACCGTTTACTCGGCAGAGGGTTATGCGAGATATTATATCAGGAAGGTTGTAAGGCTGCACGAGGTGCCTACTTTCACCTTATGACGGTGGAGCCAGTTACGGTGTTTCTTTTGGAGGTTTTACCGAGCGGGGTTAGGAACTTCGGGTGAGTCTCGATGCTCGCGTTCGCCCTCGGGCCAGTGTTTGGATTTCAGGGGTAGCTGTGAGGATTGTTGTCTCCTGTTGAGGGAGTGTTTTATAGCTACCATTTCAGTATTTGGATGTCACCTTATAAAGCCTTGTAGGGGCGGAAGTGTAAGTTGCCGGTCGATTGGTTCGATGTTGGCAAGGTTCATATAGTTGGCTCATACTTGTTTCAGCGGGATGTGGATAGGGTGAAGCTTATCCAAGAGAGGTTATTGGCAGCTCAGAGTCAACAGAAGTCGTGCGGATAATCGGCGGCGGCGTCTGAGTTGTGGTGGGTCTTCTTGAAGGTACCACCCCAGGAAGGGTATGACGAGTTTTGGAAACAGGGGAAACTTAACCCAAAGTACTTTTGGGCATCTTCAGATTGTTTGTAAAATAGGCCAAGTTGCCTATAGGTTAGCATTGTCGTCCGACTTAGGAGGCAGTACGTCCGGTCTTTCATGTTGTTATGTTCGGAAAGGTATCGGAGATCCATCCAGAGTGTCCCCAGTTAATGATGATCAAGTTGGAGGTAGTAACCCAGAGATTTTGGAAAAAGAAGCAGAATCAGAAATGTGATAAGTTATGAGACAGAGTTCGAATGTACGAGAAGGGTACGACGAGTAATGGAAGAAGCGGGCATGTGTTACGAGCATAGATGTGATCATTTCTTTTGTAAAGTAAAGGTGCGAATGGAGTATATTTTAGACCTCGGGTGGGAGCTTTTGTAGTGATGGAAGTGATTCCTCGTGGACTTGGATGTAATTGTTTGTGCGTGTTGTATTGTGGCCAGGTGTGACATGATTGTTTTCGTAATGCAGCGATAAAGACTATCTTGGCGCATGGTTGTTTGAGACTTAGGAGGAACATTCGGGCCGAATGTTTCTAAGGAGGAGAATGTTATACCCGTATTTCCAGTATATGCGGGAGGCGTGCGTATAAAGGTTTAAGCCTTAAGTTAGGCAAGGACCAGAAAATTTTGTGCACCACGAAAAGAATCGTTTTCGGCGAAGCGTTTTCCAAACTTTGCGAAGGAAAAATACGGCTATGTCATTAATAATTTTGCGGATTTTTAGAGATGAAATATTTTGGACCAGCGAGTGTTATACCCGTATTTCGAATATGTACATGAGGACGTACGTACAAAAGTTTAGCCTTAGTTAGGCACTATGGACGAAAATATTTGTGCACAACTCACTAAAAGAATCGTTTTCCGACGAAACGTTTTCCAATGTTTGTGTAGGGAAAATTCCGGCTATGTTATTAATAATTTTTGCGGATTTTTCCGAGAGATGAAACATTTTGGACCAACGAGAGGGTGACACTTGTCACCCTCGAGTGGGCAAACATGGCCTTATTTGGACGATTTTGTGGCTTTCCTTTGGTCAAGGTTAGGTAGGATATTTTGGGTAGTAGATGGATAAGGACACTTGGGTAAATCCTCCCCCTACACTTGCCTTGCACTTGGCTTCATCTTGGCCATTGGTTGGCCATTGGTTGGCCTATAAATACTCCCCTAACTTGAAGGTTTTCTCCATCCACAAATCAATTCTCCAAGTCTTGAAATTCCCTCCCCTCTCTAGTAGTGTTTCGTCCAAACACCCTCTCCCCCTCTAGCCTAGTGGCTTTGGCGAAAGCCCCCATGGTAGAAATATTCTCCAAGTTTAGTTACTATTCAAAATACCTAGCCCAAATCCCTTATAGTACTTAAGTAGAAGTTGTTAGAAACTTCTAAGGGTTTCTTAGACTATCGGGCGTGCAATTAGGAGCTAAACCTTGCTCAGGATCGACGTTTATACTTGGATAATTTTGGGCTTATCGAGGTAAATACTCTTGTCCTTCTATTGTAATTGGATATTACATATAAGAATAGTTAAGACTTGAGTATAAGATATAGAAGAATATTAAAGAATAGAATTGAACTGTTAACACGATGAAGGGTATAAAGAAGAATAATTGAGCGTACTTACATAGAATTTGTTTTCCTGATGAACTTGAGTAGCTTGTGGGTAGGGAAGTGCTGCCCAATTTTCCGTAGAATAGAACCCTCTGCTTAGGCATTTCTGGAATAGTCTAGGCGTTGATAGG
The DNA here is from genome assembly GCA_029844215.1 of Przewalskia tangutica. Classification (NCBI taxonomy): domain Eukaryota; kingdom Viridiplantae; phylum Streptophyta; class Magnoliopsida; order Solanales; family Solanaceae; genus Przewalskia; species Przewalskia tangutica. Next base: position 121,646 of record JAQGDG010000434.1, read on the forward strand.
CGTGTTGACTATTATAGGTTGATTCTCTGCGCGACATATTCGACTTGGCGGTGGATTTCGCCGAGAAGGTATGTGATTCTTCCTATACTCTTGAGCATGATATTTTAAAATATATATATATAGTACGGTAGACGTACGTGTGTTAACGGAACGTAGTTTTACGGCAATGTCTTTTGACTTAAGCCTGAATAATAAGAATCTTGAAGTATTCAAAAGAATTATGAATCATTTTTAAAAGAAGAGTAATACTTGATTTTTAAACAGAAAGCTTAAGAGTTATACTAGCTTTATGGGAAGTTAGGTATAACGACTTAAGAAAGATAAAAGGAACGGTTTTACTTATTTGTTTATGAAAATCTTGTATTGACTTCTGCAAATTGTAGTAAGATGGTTTGATAAGTAAACATGTTATGATACTACGTGTGTTAGTGTCTTGTGATGTTATTCTTGTTGTGCTTACGTTGTTAAACGTTAAGACCGTTGTACTGTTATTATATCACATACCCCCTTGACTTGTTATCACAGGGCTTGCCACCCTTGATGCGGTCTATCGGCTATGCGGTGCGTGTGACTATGCGGAGCTACGGAGTTCGAGTTGATCATTAGGGTGTTTTAGCGTCACGGGGATGCCACTATGCGATGCATGTGACTATCGCGGTCTATTGAGACTATGCGGACTGCGGAGTCGAGGAGAGTGCAGGGGTTAGCTACCGTCGAGAATACCTCATGCGGTGCAGTGTGTGACTATGCGGACTGCGGGAGTCGAGTTAGGCACGCATAATGATACTATGGGCGATTGGCCTTGCCCGATCATTCGCGGCCTAGAAAAACACATTCTGACTTACCTATTATTGCTCTTGTTTGTGATATGGCACTATGTGCAATTGAAGCGATTGTATTTGCAAATGGTTTTAAATACTTTGATTTCATTTAAAGTACTTTCTGATTTCGCATACTTGGTACATGTTGTCTTGACCTCCGAGGCTGCGTTAAATGCCGCGGTAAGAGCGGCAGTGCTAGATCGCGTCATAGGATCTCTACTTTGGTGTCGAGCTCCATCTTCTCGGAGGCTCGGCTTTGGTATGGTTCTCACGATGTTGTAGATATATGTACATTCGGGGTATGGCGGGGCCACTGTCGCCATAGTTGTTACATTCCTAAGTGCAGTAGTCATGGTGTAAAGTTGGGATGTAACTGTTCACTCTTTATATATATATGTCGAAAGGCAACCTTTTTCTCAGATAAATTGTGTCTTATGTTACAATTGCTTCATGTCTTATTTTATATTCGTTGATTACTCGATGTATGTCTACTTGGGTGCCACAGTAAGGCACGATCCACGAGCCGGGCGGGTCGTGACAAAAGTGGTATCGAGTAGTTAATCCTCGGAAAGTGTCTCTGAGCCGTATCTAGTAGAGTCTTGATTATCGGTATGTTGTGCACCATACCAATAATCAGGAGGCTATAGGATATTTAGGATTGGTTTCCATTCTTCTCACTCTGAGATCGTGCCTTAGAGCTGTGTTATAAGTTGGACCCCTAACGTATTCCTTTTACATGCGATTATGCCTCACGTAAGGCAACCGGGCCCGGAAGGGCAAGGTAGCCAGGAGGCTGCTAGTAGGACAAGAGTCACGAGGGCTCGAGCCCGATCTATGCAGGCGGCGAGTTCCATGGCGCCGCCGGCCCAGCGAAGACCACGATGCCGCGCCTCGTCCCCGGCTGGCGGAGAGTTAAGTACAAGGAGATGGCCCGGCTATTGGCGAGATTGTGGCGAACATGAGGATAAATTTGGATCTGGCAGTTCGATTCGGCCCAGTAGTACCGTGGTTCACTAGAGGCGAGATAGTTTGAGGCTACGGATTTCTGAGTTATAGCCCGCGAGTTTCTGGTCGAGGCACGAGATGATCGCGAGGAGTTCATCCGTCGATTCTGAAGGATCATGCGGGTGATCAAGGCTTGAGACCGAGTCAGTGACGCCCGGTTCGCATCGGCTGCGTGATACGCGATCGATTGGTTTGATTTGTGGGAGCTTTCCGTGGAGAGCATGCACTCCGTGATATGGGACGAGTTCTCGAGGCTTTTCTCACTCACTTCTTGCCTCCGCGGATGAGGAGAGCGCGGGCGACAAGTTTTATTCTTGAGGCAGAGAGGGCGCCGATTAGGGAGTACAACGTCGAGTTCGATTCTTTGGCTCGATATGTCCTGCGCTAGTAGCGAACATGGAGGCCGTGTGCCGCTACGTCGCGGGCTTGATGATTATATGGCGAGTCATGTATGCGGGTGTTGCTCTTGGCCGGGTATGGACATTACGCGCATGCGAGCTCATGCACTAAGTGCGAGGCGTAAGTCGGCGGGTTGTGAGACGGCGGCGAGAAGAAGGCGGGGCGGCGGGGTCTTTTGGTAGCCCTCGGGGTGGGCGGCATCAGCGAGCGTCTGGATTTGCACCACGGCCCGGCTCGAGCACTCTACATCGTTTGGTGCAGCCCGAGCATTGAGGCGGTCGGGGCCCAGGCCGGACTTCGGGGTAGCAAGGGTGCTAACCGATCGAGTCCGCTCGGTGTGTCGATGTGGTAGATTTCATTCGGGAGGCGTGGTACTACGCCGGAGCTTGCTACACTGCGGACGGCGAAGGTCACTATCGCGAGCTGTCAGGCCAAGAGCGTGGCCCGATGGTAGGAAGTCGACTGCGAGTGCATTGCGGTCTTCATCCCCGATTACTCGCCGGGCGGGGTACTCATGGACCAGCAGTCGCGGCGGAGTCGTGGCGCGGTCCCGATTCTAGCGGTCCTCGAGCCGCATTTATGCCTTGTCGGTAGCGGGACGGAGGCGTCGCTGGCGTCGTCGCAGTACTTTATCGGTTCTGGTCATGATGTTTACGCCTTGATAGATCCGGGTTCTACTCTGTCTATATATCTCCCCTTATTGCTAGTAGGATAGGGATAGAGCACGAGTCCATAGACCGCTCGAGGTAGCTACGCGATGGGTGATTCGGTGGTAGCTCGGCGGGTATATAAGGCTTGCCCGATGTCTTTATGCGATCGTCGGACCTGGCCGACTTGATAGAGTTGGACATGGCCAGTTCGATGTGATCATGGGTATGGATTGGTTAGCTTCTTGCTACGCCAATGTAGACTCTGAGGAGAAAGTAGTTCGGTTCCGTTTCTGAGGCCGGTTATTGAGTGGGAGGAACACGTGTGCCGAGGGGTAGGTTTATTTCCTACCTCAAGGCTAGGAATATGGTGCGAAGGGTATATCTACCATCTCATTCGGGTGTTTGATCACGAGGCTGCGGTACCAGATTTTGATCGATTCAGTAGTCGAGAGAGTTCCCGGATGTGTTTCAGGCGACCTCGGGTATCCCTCGGAGAGGAGATAGAGTTTTGTATCGATGTCTTTGCGGACACTCGGCTTTATTTCCATTCCGCCATCTGAGAATGACACTGCGAGTTGAGAGAGTTGAAGGATCGGCTTAGAGATTTCTTTGGAGAAGGGCTTCATCGAGCCTAGTGTTTCTCGCAGGGGCGCGGTATTGTTCGTGAAGAAGAAGGGCGGGGCTGCGCATGTGTGTTGATCTGACGGTGAACAAGGTGACCATTAAGAACAAATACCCCCTTCCGGGATTGATGATTTGTTCGACCGATTGCGAGTGCGAGATGTTTCTCAAGATTGATCTGCGGTCGGGCTATCATCAGTGCGAGTCGAGAGGTGGATGTTCCTAGGGTGCATTCGGACGATGCAGGCATTACGAGTTGAGTGGTCATGTCTTTTGGGTTGACGATGCTCGTGGTATTCATGGATTTGATGAGCCGAGTGTTCAAACCATTTTGGACACGTTTGTGATAGTGTTCATTGATGCTATCTTGGTTTATTCGCTCGGAGCGAGGAGCATGCGGAGCATTTGAGGCTGTCTTGAGAGTTCTCGGAGACCAGCGATTATCGCCAAGTTTTGAAGTGTGAGTTACGGTTAGCCGGTGCTTTTCTTGGGCATATTATGGGGATGGTATTGAGTCGTCTGGCGAGATCGAGAAATCGAGACTTGGCCTGAACCTCTTACTCAAGCGAGGTTCGCGATTTTACGGGCCTTGCGAGTTATTGCTCGGTTCGTAGAAGTTTGCTTCTATCTGCGCACCATTGACTAGGATGACTCGAGCGGCTAAGTTTGATGGTGATGCGTGTGGCGGGGTTTCGATTCTTGAATGAGGCGGCGACCGCCCGTTCTTACTCTTCGGAGGGTCGACGGCTATGTCGTGTATTGTGATCGTCGGGCATCGGGTTGGGATGTGTGTTGATGCGGCGGGGCAAGGTTATAAGCGTCAGCGTCGGCGACTTAGAAGCATGAGAGGAACTACCCGCGTGATTTGGAGTTGGCGTGGTGATTCACGCCTTGAAGATCTGGAGGCACTATTTGTATGAGGTTCGTGTGGATATTTATACAAACCACGAGAGCCTCGGTATATCTTCGATCGGAGGAGTGAACTTACGGCGAAGCGGTGGTTAGAGTTGCTTAAGGATTATGATGTAGATATCTGTACCACGGGAAGGCAATGTTGTGGCAGATGCCCTTAGTCGTAGGTCGATGGGCAGCCTATCAGATGTGCAGCCGGAGAGGAGGGACATGGTTCGCGATTTGCATCAGTTAGCGAGCCTTGGTGTCCGTTTGATTGATTCTGATAGCAGTAGGGTTCGAGTTCGAGAGGTTGCCGAGTCTTCCATCGTCGAGAGGTGAAGAAGGCGGATTTGAGGATCGATTTTGACACGGTGCGTGATACGGCTCTTCGTGAGGAGAAAGGTCCTTTTGAGGTAGAACGATGGGGTGCTAAGGTTTGAGGCGGTTGTGTGTTCGGATGTTTGAGGACTTGGCGGCGAGTTCTAGGGAAGCACCTGTGTAGCGTTACTCTATCCATCCGAAGTCGACCAAGATGTACCACGACCTCGGATCGTGTATTGGTGGGATGGCTTGAAGAGGGGCGTTGCGAGTTTGTAGCTCGGTGCGTGTTGTCGGCATGTGAAGATAGAGCACGAGGCACGGTGGTTTGTTGCGAACGATAGAGATCGACACGGAAGTGGGAGGTGATCAACATGGACTTTATCACGGGATTACCTCGCACTCAGGAAGCATGATTCTATTTGGGTTATCGTCGGCGGTGACGAAATCAGCCCACTTTCTTCCGTCGGGGCGACTTTTTGGTGAGGATTATGCGGACTTTACATGAGAGATCGTCGGTGCATGGAGTCCTATTTCGATCATATCGACGAGGAGCCCGGTTCGGCTAACTTACGGAGGTCCTTCGAGAAGGGTTTAGGGGCAGCGGTGAGCACAGTCTGCATTCCATCCGCGAGCAGACGGGACGGTGGCGCACTATCAAACTCTTGAGGATATCTTTGCGAGCTGTGTTATTGACCGAGGGTAGGCGGGAGGATCATTTTCCTCTAGTTGAGTTTGCATATAATAATAGCTACCACTCCGGTATTCAGATGGCGCCTTATGAGGCCTTGTATGGGAGGAAATGCAGATCACCGATAAATTTGGTTCGATGTGGGCGAGTGCGATTAGTGGGACGGTTGGTGCGAGCGATGAATAAGGTGAAGCTTATCGAGGCGATTCTTGGCGGCTCGAGTCGGCCAGTCATATGCGAGATCATCGTAAATGCGACATGCAGAGTTCGAGGTTGATGATTGGGTTTTCTGAAGGTGTCACCATGAAGGGTGTGATGAGATTCGGGAAGAAAGGAAACTCAACCCAGTACATTGGGCGTATCATATTGTCGCATGATGTAGGCAAGGTTGCTATGAGTTGGATCTGCCGTCCGTCGGAAGCGGTGCATCCGGTGTTTCATGTTTCTATCTTTGAGGAGATGTATCGGGGATCCATCTAGAGTGCATCCGATTGGCGATGTCGGTGTGACCGGGTTATCGTATGAGAGATTCCCATAGCGATGTCGATCGTCGAGTTAGGCGTCTGCGGACCCGAGGCGTGGCTTCGTCAAAGTCTTGTGGCGGAGCGAGCTCGGGGAGAGATGGCGTGGGAAGGCGAGGAGGACATGAGGCAGAAGTATCCTCACCTATTCCCCACACCTCCAGGTAACTCACTTTCCTACTTGTAAATTTTCATTGTCATATTTGCCTAAGTGTTGTTTTGTGGCCGTATGTGGCATTTGCAAACTGTTTTAGTTATGAAGAACCTTATTGTTATCTGTCTTGGGAAGGAACATTCGGGACGAATGTTTCTAAGGAGGGGAGAATGTTATACCCCGTATTTCAGTATGTGCGTGAGGCGTGCGTCAAAAGTTTAGCCTTAGTTAGGCACTATGAGCGAAAATATTTGTGCCTGACTCACTAAAAGAATCGTTTTCCGACGAAACGTTTTCCAAAGCTTGCGTAGGGAAAATTCCGGCTATGTCATTAATAATTTTTGCGGATTTTTCCGAGAGATGAAACATTTTGGACCAACGAGAGGGTGACACTTGTCACCCTCAGTGGGCAACAAACATGGCCTTGTTTGGGCGATTTTGTGGCTTTCCTTTGGTCGAGGTTAGGTAGGATATTTTGGGTAGTAGATGGATAAGGACACTTGGGTAAATCCTCCCCTACACTTGCCTTGCACTTGGCCGTCTTGGCCGTTGGTTGGCCGTTGGTTGGCCTATAAATACTCCCCTAACTTGAAGGTTTTCTCCATCCACAAATCAATTCTCAAGTCTTGAAATTCCTCCTCTCTAGTAGTGTTTCGTCAAACACCCTCTCCCCTCTAGCCTAGTGGCTTTGGCGAGAGCCCCCATGGTAGAAATATTCTCAATTTTAGTTACTATTCCAAAATACCTAGCCCAAATCCCTTATAGTACTTAAGTAGAAGTTTTTATAAACTTCTAACGGTTTCTTGGAGCTATATGAGAGTGCAATTAAGAGCTAAACCTTGCTAATGATCGACGTTTATACTTGGATAATTTTGTGCTTATCGAGGTAAATACTCTTGTCCTTCTATTGTAATTGGATATTACATATAAGAATAGTTAAGACTTGAGTATAAGATATAGAAGAATATTAAAGAATAGAATTGAACTGTTAACACAGTAGAAGGGTATAAAAGAAGAATAATTGAACTGTACTTACATATGGTGTTTTCCTGATAGACTTGAGTAGCTTGTGGGTAGGGAAGTGCTGCCCAATTTTCCGTAGAATAGAGAACCCTCTGCTTATTGTTTCTGAGAATAGTCTGAGCGTTGATAGGCGTGTTGACTATTATAAATTGATTCTCTGCGCGCGACATATTCGACTTGGCAGGTGGATTTCGCCGAGAAGGTATGTGATTCTTCCTATACTCTTGAGCATGATATTTTAAAATATATATATATAGTATGGTAGACGTACGTGTGTTAACGGAACATAGTTTCTGTGATGTCTTTTGACTTAAGCACGAATAATAAGAATCTTGAAGTATTCAAAAGAATTATGAATCATTTTTAAAAGAAGAGTAATACTTGATTTTTAAGCGAAAGCTTAAGAGTTATACTAGCTTTATGGGAAGTTAGGTATAACGACTTAAGAAAGATAAAAGGAGCGGTTTTACTTATTTGTTTATGAAAATCTTGTATTGACTTACGCAAATTGTAGTAAGATGGTTTGATAAGTAAACATGTTATGATACTACGTGTGTTAGTGTCTTGTGATGTTATTCTTGTTGTGCTTACGTTGTTAAGCGTTAAGACCGTTATCTTGTTATTATATCACATACCACTTGACTTGTTATCACAGGGCTTGCCACCCGATGCGGTCTATCGGCCTGTCGGTATGTGTGACTATGCGGAGGCTGGGAGTTCGAGTTGATAATTCGGGTGTTTTAGCGATCACGGGGATGCCCTATGCGATGCAATGTGACTATGCGGTCTATTGAGACTATGCGGTGCGGGATTCGAGGAGAATGCAGGGGTTAGCTACCCCGATCGAGAATACCTCATGCGGTGCATGTGTGACCTATGCGGACTGCGGGAGTCCATGATTAGGCACGCATAATGATACTATGGTCGATTGGCCTTGCTTCGATCATTCGCGGCCTAGAAAAGACCTGTTACAACTTACCTATTATTGCTCTTGTTTGTGATATGGCACTATGTGCAATTGAACTGATTGTATTTGCAAATGGTTTTAAAAACTTTGATTTCATTAAAAGTACTTTACAGTTTCGCATACTTGGTACATGTTGTCTCGACCTCCTTGGCTGCGTTCATGCGGTAAGGGCAAGGTGCTAGATCCGCGTCCTTAGGATCTCTACTTTGGTGTCGGGAGCTCCATCTTCTCCGAGCTCGGCTTTTGGTATGGTTCTCCCGATGTTGTAGATATATGTACATTCGGGGTATGGCGGGGCCTGTCACGCCATAGTTGTTACATTCCTAGAGATCTGTAGTCATGGTGTAAAGTTGGGATGTAGCTGTTCACTCTTTATATATATATATCGAAAGGCAACCTTTTCTCGGATAAGCGTGTCTTATGTTACAATTGTTTCATGTCTTGTTTTATATTAGCTGATTACTCGATGTATGTCTACTTGGGTGCCGTGAGGCACGATCATGGGCCCGGGCAGATACGTGTGAAGAGGCGACACTTGTCACCCTCAGTGAAGCGACGAAATGGTCTTCCATTGGCACGTTTGCCTTTATTTTTGTCAAGGAGTTGGTAGGATATTTTGTGTGGTAGATGACCAAGTGGGACCCACACACACATGTCCTAATCTACACCTTGCCAGCATGCTTGATCTTGGCCATTGGTTGGCTATAAATACCCTTAGTTGATGAACTTCTTCATCCACAGACATTTCTAAGTCTTAAAATCCCTTCCCCCTCTCTTGAGAGCTCTGGCCGAGCACCTCTCCCCCTTCCTAGTTATGCTGGCAGAAACCCCTCCCCTTTGTGAGCCTTGGCGAAACTACCTTCCTAAAGTTGTTTTTCGTGAAGTACCCCACTTGGTAGAAAAGTATTCTCAGTATTGTTACTATTGAAATACCTTGGATACCTTGTAGTATTCCAAGGTTACACCTATACTAAAGCCCGAAATACTATTATACTTCCATTCAGATCCTAACGAAACCACAAGGAAAATCTTCATAGCCGGTTGAAGTTTTAAGAAGAAGTTGCGTAGAACTTCTAAGGGTTGTTTGGAGCGGGTTGGAGCACCCATAGTAGGAGCTAAACGTTGCTCAGGATCGACATTTAAACTTGGATAATTTTGGGCTTATCGAGGTAAATACTCTTGTCCTTCTATTGTAATTGAAAATTACATACTGTAGTAGTATAGAAATGAATATAAGATACATAGAAGGATATTACATAAGAGAATTGAACTGTAATAGAAGGATATTACAGAAGAAGATTAAATTGTACTTACATAGGACTGTATTTGCAGTAGACTTGTGTAGTTTAGCGGGTAGGGAAGTCTTTGCCCAATTTTCCGTAGAATATTCTCTGAGTAGTCTAGGCGTTGATAGGCGTATATGGCCTTTATAGGTTGAATGTTACTGAGTAGCATGTTCTACTTGGAAGGTGGACAAGGCTAGCGGGTTATAAGCCGTGGGCGTTTTGCTAATAGTCGATAATCGTCGCGGTATGTGATTCTTCCTATCCTCTTGAGCATGATATTTTAAAAGAATATGTATAGTGCGGTAGGCGTGCGTGTGTTAGCGAGCGTAGTTTTACGGCAATGTCTTTTGACTTAAGCTGAATAATAAGAATCTTGAAGTATTTCAAGAGAATTAAGAAACCTTTTGAAAGAAGGATAATACTTGGTTTTGAAAGCTTAGAAGTTATACTAGCTTTATGGGAAGTTAGGTATAACGACTTAAGAAGATAAAAGGCAGTTTACTTAATTATTTATGAAAGCCTTATATTGATTTGGAAATGAGAATAAGTATCGAACAAACCACAGCGCTAATAAAAGGAAATGTATTGACTAATAAAGTATTATTAAAACCAGTAGAAACCTCCATCTGCATAGAAGCTAAGATGAGACAAAATGATATTACATTTCCTAGATCATGGCTGCTTAATAAGATTGATTATGAACAAGAATAACCTACTCGCCTATGGCATATGTTTCTCAAATTGTTTTAAAGGAGAATTATATTAGTAAGTGATTAAAACTATGAACTACGAAACCTTTCGAAAATAAAAGACTCGAGTAATTGAACTTAGGCAAACTTGGACGTTTGGAAAAGAATGTTGTTACTTGATATTAAAAAGGAAACTTTTTCGGTTTACTTAAAAAAACGATCGCTCTATTTTTGATACTACGGGTATCGTGTGACTTTTGTGATAGAAGCGGATCTTTTGAAGAATTAATGTATGAAGTACTTTGGGGTTAAAACCCGAACTTGTTGTCATAAAATAGAAAGTACCTTGGGTGAATAACTTGACTATGTTGGTTTGTGATAGCCTTGTAATACTTTCTTGATTGGTTTGATAAGTAATCATGTTATGATGCTACGTGTGTTAGTGTCTTATAATGTTTGTGTAAAGGGGTTCCCTTGCTGTGCTTATGTTGATTAACGATAAGCCGTTGTCTTTGTTATATTATCACATACCCCCGACTTGATATACAGGGCTTGCCACCGCGATGCGGTCTATCGGCTGTGCGATGCAATGTGACTATGCGGAGCAGCGGTATGCTCCAGGATTGATCATTCCGGGTGTTTTATCCCGATGCGGGGGATGCCCTATGCGGTCTATGTGACTATGCGGTCTATGAGACTATGCGGACTGCGGGAGTCCAGGAGGGTACCGGGGGTTAGCTACCCCCGATGCGAGGAATACCTCATGCGGGCCTATGTGTGGCCTATGCGGAGCAGCGGTATGCTCCAGGAATAGACGCGCATTAATCTGAGGGCAAGTGGCGGCCGATCATGTGGTGCGATGCAGAAAGACCCGTGATATAGTTTTATAGCATTGTTGATGCGTAGGTTTTAGTAGTCGGCTATGCCTTACATTTACAAATGCGGTTTTATTATGACACAGGTGGGACCTGGTGTTCATGTGTACTCCTTGGTGTTATTACATCATAGACTGCCGGCAGTGAGGAAGGTATTCCACGGGCATGATTGATGTGGTGGGCGTGATACCCATTGTTGTATTTGAGTAATGACTTTGAGGGCGTGAGTCACGACTTGGCGTATTTGCTTATATTGTGTATCGTAAATTGGTTATCATATATGTCTTACATTTATATAGACTATTATGATTTCATTTCTGATATTTTGATTTCACATACTTGGTACTGTTGTCTTGACCTCCTTGGGCTGCGTTAAATGCGCGGTAGAAGTACACGATCGTCGATCCTCGCTCTTAGGATCACGATTCAGCGTTTTGGGAAGCTCCGTTTCTCGGAGGCTTATCTTTGGTATTGTCCCTGTTGTTGTAGGTACTTACATTCGGGGTATGGCGAACCTGTCGTCGTTGTTGTTAATAAAACTCTTAGAAGTGCAGTAGTCTGTTGTAAAGTTGGGATGTAGCTGTTCATTCTTGAGATATTTATATACTTGCCGAAGAGGCACTCTTTTATTTGATAAAGCGTGTCTCTTTTACATTGGTTTCATGTCTTGTTTTATATTAAGTGATTACTCGATGTATGTCTACTTGGGTGCGGGTAAGGCACGATCACGGGCGAGTTAGGTCGTGACAAAAAGTTCTACAAAGAGTAAATCCACACAACTACCTCTTAACTTCTAAGAGTAGAAGGAAAAATGAAATGATACCACAGGTATATTCCATACATAGAATCATGCCAAAGGAAGGAAGAGGTTCACATACCTCGCGACGATTATCGACAAGTAGCAAAATGCTCCAAAGTACTTCAACCTTGGTAGCAATTCCCTCCTTCAAGTAGGATATGCTATACTTAGTACTTCAACCTATAATGGTCACAATATGTCCATTAACCTCTTACTTGACGTAGAATATTCTAAGTGCTAAGTCGCTAAATTCTACGGAAAATCGGACGACACCTCCTTTGTTTTTACTTACTTTGCCACCTTTTTCAAGGCGAATACAATAACCAAACACGCCACATTTAAGGCCCGATCAATGCAATCATCAATGGGGATTACGCCTACTAGGCGTGTAAAATTCCGCAATAGATATCAAACTAATACAACTACTAGTCGATTTCGACCACATAGAGTATAATAACACCAATTCTTATCAATTTCCATTTCAATCCAAATTGTTAGCATAACATGAGATCAAGTATGATCGATTATACTACTATAATCTCGATTAAGTATCGTCACGGCGATTATAGTAAGCGACCAAATTGTAATCGACTTCACATGGATTACATTACATTCAGTTTTAAGGCTACAAGCAATCCATAATACTTATAAACTTCAAAACATATACTTCATGCTAGCAACGTATAAGGCTAACAACAATATAAATAATCTTGTATCACTTTTAGAGACAAGATTATACGTCAACGAATCTTAATCCAACTCCAAATCCGAAGTCGCTTCCTTAGCAACTTAGAGCCTCTTCAAGACAATTCAATCCGCTACTTGAGACCCTTAGAACAACACCAACCAATTTCCTTCAAGCTTCCAAACAAAACATAGAAAGACAACTAGGTTTTAAACTGCGACTAACGAAAACTATCTTTTCAGAGATTTTTCTATTGAGATACGCTTACAATACACTCATGAACCTTGGGTTAAAGTCTTGTGGCTAATGAACCCCAAACAAAATATTTTCTTCTTTCCTTCATAGCAAACCCGAGAGCACCTCTAAGGAGAACAAGAGTTCTTCAATTTTTCTAAGTGTATAATAGCCTTGTCTTGCTACTAGTATGTATATAAAACACGTTGGAGAGTGCAGACTTGACACATGTAAAGTTTGGAGGAAGAGATCAAGCCAGTGGCCTTGGACTTAGTCAACAATGTCAAGCTCTTTAATTTGCAAGACTTAGTCTTCTACCGTGGTCGATGACCGTAATACCCACTACGTAATTCGACCAAGCCATGTGGGAGGGTGTTATACCGTATTTCAGTATGCGTGGGGCGTGCGTATAAATTTGAGCCTTAAGATAGGCAAGATTCGAAATTTGTACACAACACCCGGTTAAGTCGTTTTTCGGTGAAGCGTTTTACTAAACTTGCGGAGGAAAATTCGGCTATGTCATTTATTATTTTTGCGAATTTTTAGAGGCGGAATATTTTGGACCAACGAGAGGCGACACTTGTCACCTCAAGTTGGTGGTTGATAGCCGAAGTGGGGCGGTAAATGGCAAGGTTTTGTGCCTTATTTTTGTGCCATGTTTGGTGCCTTGTTTTGTGCCGTGTTTTGTGGAGTAGGTTAGGGTGCACTTGGCGATCTTGGCCTTACACTTGCCTTGCACATGGCTTGATCAAGGCCGTTGGTTTCCTATAAATACCCCACAAGCTTGAAGACTTCTTATCCTAAATTTCACTAAGTCTTGAAATCCTCCCTCCTCTTGTGTTGTGTTCTCGTCAGAGGTCTCTCCTCCCCTTTGAGGAGCTTTGGCGAGAGCCTCCCATCCTTTGTGGTGTCTGGCCAGTGGGTACCACTAGCCTAGTTGTTTCGTATAATACCCCTTTGTGGTATAGAAATACTCTCAGAGTATTGTTATGATGCCCAAATACTTTAGCCCATATACCTTGTAGTACTTTCCAAAAGTTACCTCTCGTAGATCCGGAAATACTACCTTTTGTCTCAAAGCGAAACCACAAGGAAAATCTTCATCGTTGGTTGAAGTGCTAGTAGAAGTTGTTGAGAACTTCTAAGGGTTGTTTGGAGGCGGGTTGGGCGCCGGAGTAGGAGCTAAGCGTCGCTCGGGATCGACATTTAAACTTGGATAATTTTGGGCTTATCGAGGTAAATCGCTTGACCTTCTTTTGTAATAAGTTTGCATCTTTGTTGAAGTATAAAATTAAGTATAAGTATATGCCGGGACGGTATATAAGAAGAATTGAGCTGTACTTACATAGGGTATGTATTCTGATGAACTTGTAAAATTTGGCGGGTAGGAAGTCTTTGCCCAAATTACATGAGTAGTCTAGACTTTGATAAGTGGTATAACCTTTATAGGTTGAATGTGCTACTTGAAAGGTGGACAAGGCTAAGCGGGTTATAAGCCGTGGGCGTTTTGCTTATAGTCGATAATCGTCGCGGTATGTGATTCTTCCTATACTCTTGAGCATGATATTTTAAAGGAAGATATATATAGTGCAGCAATGTCTTTTGACTTAAGCTGAATAATATATAGTGCGGTAGGCGTCGTGTGCTAATTGAGCGTGGTTATGCGGCAATGTCTTTTGACTTAAGCTGAATAATAAGAAACTTGAATGTATTTCAAATATTAAGAAACCATTTTTGAAAGAAGAGTAACACTTGGTTTTAAAGGTTTTAAAGGAGTTATACTATCTTTATGGGAAGTTAGGTATAGCGTCTTAAGAGTGGTAAAGAAAATGGTTTACTGATTTTAGAAGTTAAGAGACTTGATCTTATAAGATAAGAGACTTGATCTTATAAGATAAGAGACTTAACTTAAATGAATTAAGATGAGTTTTGTGTGAAACCTCATTCGTGAGTAATGAGTGCGTGGTTTTTAAAAGGAATAATGTTTCTTGATTTGAATCGGAATGTGTATCGACAAACCAACTGCGAGCGTTAATAAAGGAAAATGTATTGAATAATGAAGTATTATTAAAACCATTAGAAACCTCCATCTGCATAGAAGCTAAGATGAGACAAAATGATATTACGTTTCCTAGATCATGGCTGCTTAATAAGATTTATGAACAAGAATAACCTACTACTTTATGGCATATGTTACTCAATTGTTTTAAAAGAGATTAAGACATTGAACTATGAAACTTTCCTAAAGAGACTTGAGTAATTGAAATTAGGCAAAGCTGGAACTTTAGGAAAAGAAAGGCATTGTGTTGTCTTAAAATGGTTTAAAACTTAAAGTGTTATAACGACTTTATGGGAAGTTGGTTATAACGACTTTATGAAAACAAAGAAGGGTTTTATCATTGGTTTTAATGTGGAAACTTGGCTTTAAAAGAGAAGTTGTTTTGGTTTGCTTAAAAGATGTAAGTCACTCTATTTTATACTACGGGTATCGGGTGATTTTCATAAAAGGAATGGATCTCTTAAAAGGAATTTAACGTACGTAGTACTTTAGAGTTAAAACCCGGACTTTGATATAAAATGAAAGTACTTTGAGTTGTTGTATAACTTGCCTATGCTTGTTGTTGAGTAACTTGCCTATGCTTGTTGTTGAGTAACTTGCCTATGCTTGTTGTTGAGTAACTTGTCTATGCTTGTTGTTGTGTAACTTGCCTATGCTTGTTGTGATAGCCTTTGTTGTGCAAGAATTGTGTTTCTATTACCGCGTCTCGATGGGGCGGTTGACTTATTGAGGACTTACTTGGGCGTCTTGGCGATGTGGAAGATTCCACGGGTATCTTATTATTATTGTTACATGGGCATGTCTACAGATGATGTGGGCGGTGGCCATTACAGTTATTCTGGCGAATGCGTGACTTACGGTTGTGATCGGGTCGTAGCTGTTTACTTGCCCGTCGGCTCGTGGCAGTGGATCTGGTATAGGTTATTGCACTGCCACGTGTCGGCTTAGCGGTCGGTGTTTGGATGGAGCCGTGACTTACGGATGTGATGCAGTGCGTGGCGATTCACTTGCCCCGTCGTCATTGGCGCGGTGGAGCTGGTGGAGGCTATTGCACTTGCCACGTGTCAGCTTCGTGATATGGTTGTACAATATTATTGGTACGGTCGGATCTGGTAGTTATACTTGCCCCGTACGGTTTTTATGGCACAAGTGTGACCTGGTGTTCATGTATACTCCTTGGTGTTGTTATATCATAGACTGCCGGCGGTGAGGAAGGAATTCCACGGGCACGAGTGATGATTTGGGCGTGAGTCACGACTTGATATCTTTGCTTATATGTTGTATCTTTGTAGTTTGGTTATCATACATGTCTCACTTTATATGGTGATATGATTTCATTCTGATATTCTGATTTCACATACTTGGTACTGTTATGCTTGACCTCCTTGAAGTGCGTTCATCTGCGTAGGTAAGTACATCGGTGTCGATCCATTTTAGGATCACCTTTCGGCGTGTTGGGAAGCTCGTTCCTTGAGCTTATCTTTGGTATGTTACCACAGTCTATAGGTTCTTGTACATTCGGGGGTATGGCGGGGCCACTGTCCGTCATAGTTATTGTAAAAATCTTAAGTGCATGCCTTTGTTGTGGCGGGGTTGTAAGGATTATGCTTGTTCAAAGGTCGATATATATATATATATCTTTGAAAAGGCAACCGTTTTGGTTGGCTATTTTATTCATCTTAATCCATGTCTATTTGCGTGTTTAAGTTTTTTTATTTCCATTGGTTTTCTCGATGTTGTATCACTAGGGTGCGGGGTAAGGCACGATCCACGGGCGGTTGGTCGTGACAAAAGTGGTATCAGTAGTTAGTCCTCGGAAAGTGTCTGACGTGTCTAGTAAGTCTTGATTATCGATGTGTTGTGCACCACATCTATAATGTCGAGGAGGCTATAGGACATTTAGGATTGGTTTCCATTCTTCTCATTACGAGATCGTGCCTTAGAGGCGTGTGATAAGATTGGACCCTACGACATGCCGTTTTTACGATTATGCCTCGCGTAAAACCGGTCCCGAGAAGGGCAAAGCGTGAGGAGGCTGCGAGTAGAAGCGGTGTAGAGACCGCGATACTGAGCCTCGATCCGCGATGCAAGCGAGAGGAGATGAGTTACAAAGGTAGGCGATTAATGGCGGGGTTGTGGCGAACTTGAGGATAAGTGGGCCGGCGATTCGATGCACGATGGTTCACCCCGGTCGAGATAGTTGAGGCTATGGGATTTTACGAGTTGTAAACCGCGAGTTTTATGGGTGAGGCACGAGGATGATCGCGAGGAGTTCATCAAGCGATTCTGACGGATCATGAGTGATCAAGGCATCGGAGACCGAGTCGGTGGTCTAGGTTGCATCGGCTGCGTGATACCGCGATCGTGGTTTGATCGTGGGAGGCGTCGGGAGAAGAATGCTGCTTAGGTATATGGGGCGAGTTCTCGAGGCATTTCTTGCACATTTCTTGCCTCGCGGATGAGGAGGGCTCGGGCGACAGATTTTTGGTGTTGCGGCGAGCAGGCGTCACGGTCGGGAGTACAATGTGGAGTTTGACTCATTGGCGATGCGTCCGCGTTAGTAGCTAGTATGGAGGATCGAGTGCGGCGAGATAAATTCTGAGGCTCGATGATTGCCTAGCGAGAAAGTTGTTCAGTGTAGCTCTTGTAGGGCATGGACATTGCCGCGTGCGGCGTATGCACTTGGATGTGAGGAAGGCAAGCGGAATGGCCGAGATCAGCGAAGAGGCGAGCAATGAGGTCCTTTGATGACTTTAGGCGGACCGCCTGTGTGAGCGATTATGCCCCTCCGCGATGCAGTGGTCCCCGCGTCGTCGGGATATTTGGAATATTCGAGGCGGTCGGGGCTCGGGGTTCAGATTTTGGGGAGTAGAGTACTCGCCGGATGAGCCACCGTATCTCGGTGTGACCATTGTGGTAAAGCCCGTAGAGAATGTCGTATTGGTTTGGGAGATTGCTATACTTGCGGCCGGCGGGGCCATTTGTGAGGCTTGTCAGGCCGGGGTATGCGGTGGGATAGCACGAACTACTAGATCGATTGCGGGTTCTTCACCTTCCATATCTAGGCGGGATGTTCATACTGGCGGAGTACGGTAAGTCGCGGTGGAAGTTCCCGATGTTAGCGGTCCTTTGAGCAGCCTATTTTCGGTATATCCTTAACCGCAGAGTTTTGTATGTATTGATGTGCGATGATGTGTTTAGTGTTTTGTTCGGATAGCTTGTGTCACGACCGATTAGGGACGTGGTGGTGCCTTACCGGGCACCTGGTGATCTGACATCAGTGTCAATCGAGAACATAAAGCGATACAAGACATATTATGAAATATGAAACAATAATCGAGAAAAACTTGCCTTTGGCATATATGTAAATAACAACTTTTTCAATATGAGCAGTTTTATCCTTTTTACAAACCACACTTGCAGCGGTACTACAGACCTCTACGAAAGATATGACAACAGCAGCGGGCGGGGCCGTCATACCACAGATGTAGTACCTACAACAACGGGGACTATGCGAACAAGCCTCGGAGAAGCGGAGCTCTCAGCCAGGCTGTGACCCTAGGCGCGGATCAGCGGTAGTGTACCTTTACTGCGGCATGAGCGGCCCCGAAAGAGTCGATCTGGCAGTGCAAGTATGTGGCCCGAAATCTTGTAAATGGAATCATAGTAGTCTATATAAAGCGGAGACATGTATGATAACAAAACTACGATTCCTGATAAACAAGCGATCATATCAAGTCGAGGACTCGCGCTCAAAGTCATCACTCAAACATAACAATGGGTCTCGCGCCCGCGACATCAATCATGCGTGGAATACCTTCCTCATTGCGGCGATTTATGATATACAAGCACCAAGGAATACATGAACACGGGTCCACGTGTCCTAATAAAGCGATCTGAGGGTAAGTGCGAAGGCATAGCGGAGCTCTAACACCAGCGATGCAACAAGGTCATAAAGCGTGTCATGATATCTGTCTGAAGCCGTCACATGATAAAGGCGGTCACTCGCCGCGATATCAAATGTGCGCGTCTAGCCACAAACTCTCCGCGACTCGCGTAGGCCAACCTCGTAGGCCGCGTGAGGTATAACCGCGTCGAGGTAGCTACTCCGGCGTAAATCACGGACTCGCGATCCGCATAGCCGCAAAGCCGCGTGACCATAAAGGCGCGCCTAACACGGAACTCCGTAGTTCGCATGGATCCCTGGACCGCGTGAGGTATTCTCGAATCATGGTCCCGGACGCTTTGAGTCTACCCGCGTGGAGGCGACAACCTCGGGCCAAGTCAAGGTGAGTGGTACAATACCAGCATAACGGTGATAGTCAAACAACTTTAAAGCGCGATCGAAGGAAAACCCCTTTACACTAACGTCACGAATCTAACACCGTAGCATCCTAACATGTTTACTTATCAAATCAACAAGAAAGTATTACAAGGCTATCACAAACTAATACAATCAAGTTATTCACACGAGGTACTTTCTACTAACAAGTTGGTATCTACCCCCAAAGTACTTCATACATTAAATCTTTAAAAGATCTGTTTCTTTCACATAAGTCACACAATACAGTAGTATAAAATAGGTGGTATCCTTTTAAGAAAACCAAAACTCTTACCTTTGTAAAATCAAGTAACAACATTATTTTCCAAGCGTCCGAGTTTGCCTAATTTCAAGTGTTCACGTTTCTTATTTTAGAAAGGTTTAGTAGTTCATAGTCTTATTCATTTAAGAATATAATTCTCTTTTAAGCGATCGGAGAAACATAAGCCTTATATGTAAGTAGGATATTCTTGTTTATAACAATCTTATTACGACCATGATCTAGGAAATATCATTTTGTCTCGTCTTAGCTTATGCGGATGGAAGTTTCTCTGGTTTTAATAATACTTAATTATTCAAAACATTTTCCTTTTAATGTATTGCGATGGTTTGTCGATACACGTTACGATTTCGAAATCGATAAAACATTCTTAAGCGTTATACCTAACTTCCCATAAAGCTAGTATAACTCTTAAGTTTTCAAAAACCAAGTATTACTTCAAGTTCTCTATTAACACATAACAAGCGATTATAGTTCAAATCGGTTACCTTTTAAAAACCACAGTATTTTCTTACCAACGTAAAGCGTTTATAGCAGAGCTTCCCGTAAAGCCGTTATAACACTTTATGTTTTAAACAATTAAATACATTTAGCGTATGCGTCTGCCGTACTACATAGTTCACACGTATCATGCTAGAAGAGATAGGAAGAGGTTCGCATACCTCGCGGCGATTATCGACTAATAGCAAAAGCGCTCAGTACTTCAAGTCGGCTACTCCTTAAGCCAAGTAGATCGCGCCCTGCGTGATACTTGACCTATAAGGCCACAAGGACATTAACATTTAGATCTCATCGTAGAACATTCTACCAGAAAATTGACACCTCCCCGCATGACGGCGTAAATCTCCTCTCTATCGGTACTGCCAAGCCAACGGGGTTATCGTCTAACCTAGCGGGTACAATTCTATTCCACGGCTACTACTACACAAGTCTCTTTGTAATACGATACTATGTAATTCTGATTCGGTATTCTTCTTTAAATTGGGCTTAAGTCGCGAGACATTTGCGTAAGTATTAATCGAGCTTAAGTCAAAGACATTGCGATAACTACGTTCGATTACATATATAGTATACTTCAACTATATATTCAATAATATGTAATTTCCAATTACAACAAAGGACAGATAATTACCTCGATAAGCCCATAATTATCCTAGTTAAAGTCGATCTGGGCAAGCGTTTGGCTCGACTCAGAAGCGCTCGACCAGCTCTAAACCACCCTTAGAAGTTCTAACCAAACTACCTGATACTCAACGGACTATGGAGATTTTCCTAGGGTTTCGGTTTTGTGGTAGCGGAGTATAATAGTATTTACGGGCTTTAGTATAGGTATAACCTTAGAATACAACAAGGTATCTGGCTAAGGTAATTTGGGCATTATAACAATACTTTTGAGAGTATTTCTACACCACAAAGGGGTATTATCACAAAGCAACTAGGCTAGGGGTACCCATGGCCGCTCTACTAGGAGAGGGGGTGTACCCTGGCCAAGGCCTCTAGGAGAGGGGAGGCCTCTTGGCGAACTCGACACTGAGGAGGAGAAGATTTAACACTTAGAAACATTTAGGAATGGATGAATAAGTCTTGAAAGGGATGGGTATTTATAGCACAAGCCTTGGCGACCAATGGCCAAGATCAATCCATGTGTTAGGCAAGTGTAGGGCTAGGATTTGCAAACACAAATATCCTACCTACCCTTGACTTTGTCAAGGCACAAAAGCGTGCCTTACCTTGTCCATTTCGTCCAAATGGGCGATTTGAAATCCACGATGAGAGGGTGCCAAGTGGCGCCCTCTTGATCGACACGTTCGTCTCTCGGAAAAATCCGCCAAAAATTAAAAATGACATAGCGGAAATTCCCTACGAAAGGCGTGAAAGCGTTTGCGGCGACTCTAGCAGGGTGTTGTGAACAAAATTAATTCGGAAGCCTTAGTACAAGTTTCAAATTTTTCTCGTGCGTCCTTGCGTACATACTGCGGAAATACGGGTATAACATTCTCCTCGCCGAAACGTTCGTCGAATGTTCCTTGACTCTCAAAACAAGCGTGCGCGATATAGTCTTCACTACTATACTTACGAGAATCAATCTGCCACACGCGTACGAAACAAGCTAGCGACTACTTACATCAAAGTCACGAGGAAACACCTCTAACCGTCGCACAAAACACTTCTCAGGTCTAAAATATACTTCCTTGCGCCTTCTCTTTACAAAAGAAATGATCACATCTATGCTTGCCATACATGCTCGCTTCTCTCTTTACTCGTCGTAGATACCACTTTGTCACTTTGCACGAGGCGTTAACACCTTTCGGCGACCCGACAAATGGTACCACTTTTGTCACTTTGTCGCGAGCCTTGCTCGACGACCCGACAAATGGTGCCGGGCTTGCGATCCACGAAGGTATCGTACCTCGAACTCTTACCACATTTACGATCTTGCTTTAGTTTCCAAAACTGGGGTTACTATCTCTTAGCGTGGGCATCATTTCGGGAACGTGCATGGATCTTGATACTTTCTGAACATAACAATACGAAGGCCAGGACGCCTTGCCTCTGCGTCGGACGGCAAATGCTAACATATAGGCAACCTGGGCCTATCCCTCACATGAACTCAAAAGGCCCAAAGTAACTCGGGCTAAGTTTCCTCTGTTTTCCAAAGCTCGTCACCACATCAGGGGTGGTACTTTCAGAAGACCGGCCGTCAACGAACTCTGGCGTCGTCGCCGATCATCATACGATTCCTCGAGTGCGGAACTTCTTCAGACAAGCTTCTCATTATCCACGATCTGTGGAACAAGCTGAACCAGTATGCGAACCTTGCCAACATCGAACCAATCGGCCAAGCGACTTTACACTTCCGTCCCTTACAAGGCTTCAAGGTGACATCAGAACCTTTGAATTGGCGGCAAACACTCCTCCGCGGAGACAACAATCCCGCGACTATCCACGAAATCGAACGGCGAGGCGAATGCGGTCTCGAGACTCGCTGAGTTCTAACCTTGCTGGCAAAACCTCGGAAAAAAAAAAAAAGCGGTAGTAACACAGGCTCCAGCATGCATTTTAAGGTGTAGGTAGGCACCTCGTGCAGCCTACAACCTTTACGATAACTCAACACGGTAGATAAGCGGTCTGACCAGAAGAACACGATGTTTGCCCCCGTCGGCCCGACCTGCGGTTGAGCGCGTCCACGAACTTCGTCTGTTTGGTCAACTAAATTTGGGCCTAACACCTCGTGACCCTATCACAAGGCGGGCCCACCACAAACTGACCCCACCGCCAACCATGCAGCGGGTTGACCGTGCGTGGCCTCGACCCGACACGGCAGCGCAGCGCTAGCTCGCGAAGGAAAACTCTCGCTAAACCGCGTTCACGAAAACCTGGCGGTCTTCTTAGCTCGGCTACCCTCTTTCGTTCCACGCTACTAAGGGACCTATCCCAAACATAGCTCACGTCGCTAGGCACCCGATAAGGATCAACATAACCATCGTCTTTTACTCTAGATGACACCTCTAAGGTCTCTGCGTATAAAGCTCTAAGGCTCACTTTCTCTATCCCCCAAAATCTTACTCGGTTAAACAACCGAGATTTCTAATCACAACTAACATTGCTATCGAACATAGCACTTAAGGTATACTCACTTATCACACATCACGATCTCTAGAGGTTAAAGATATATCTATAACTCTTGTTTCACACCACTTTGCCGTTCTAATCAAACTGCCCGTAGAGGCGCCGTGAGAGATGACAAACTACCCGCGATCACGAAGGCTAAGTTCTCTTACAAGGACACCGCCCGACACGGACCTTGGCGGTCATAGATCTGACAAGTACCCGACCTAAAAGATGACATTCCCGGGATGGCGTGCATCGCTTGTGAGCGGAAGCCACAGGTTACGACCAACTCCTGCGCACCCGAGCGTCCACGAAATCCGTGGAAGACCACTGCTGCCTTTGGAGGGCGTGCATAATCTAATCTGTTGGTGAGGTGACTCGCCTCGAAAGTTTACCAAGGACCTTCTTTGCTCTGGCCTCTGCTGTCCTTGGTTAACGCGTCGATCTACGTTTCTTGGCTTTGCGCAAGCGTACCACGAGTCATGCTCGAGCTAGCGAAGAATTACTCTTGCACAACGCCTCTTAGGTAGTCATCAAGACTCGCGATACATCGGTATACTCTTTGGTAGCCAAATCCATGGCTAATGCGAGGTTGCCTCTCTTTGCGATCTATATTCGCGTTCGATGCGTGGGTGAAGGTTCAAATATCATGGCGCGATGAGGCGCGCCGCGCGTAAACTCTGTGGGGCTAGTGGCGTCGCGAAATTCCCGAATGAAGCATTACCTAAGTAATGATTGGGCACGTGCCCTCGCAACCCTACGAACTCTGCTCGCGACTCCGCCATTGCCTTGCCCTCTGGGCGGGTTGCCTGCGCGGAGGCATAGCGGTGAGGAAAGAAATCGTTAGAGGTCCGACTTACAACCGGCTCTAAGGCACGATCTCAGTGAGAAGAATAGAAACCAATCCTAAATATCCTATAGCCTCACGATTATTGGTGTGGTGCCGCGACACGATAATCGAACTCTCTTGGATCTGATGCGTAGACACTTTCCAGGATTAAGCGCTCACGATACCACTTTTGTCACGACCCGATTAGGGCAGTGGTAGTGCCTACCGGGCACCTAGTGATACAACATCAGTGTCGTGAACATAAAGCGATACAAGACATATTATGAAATATGAAACAATAATCTGAGAAAAACTTGCCTTTCGGCATATATGTAAATAACAACTTTTTCAATATGAGCAGTTTTATCCTTTTACAAACCACACTTGTGATTACTACGGACCTCTACGAAGATATGACAACAGCGGCGGGACGGGGCCGTCATACCACGAATGTAAGTACCTACAACAACGAGGGGACTATACGAACAAGCCTCGGAGAAGCGGAGCTCTCCCAAGCTGTTTGTGACCCTAAGGCGCGGATCAGCGGCCCGGTGTACCTTTACTGCGGCGTGAGCGCGGCCCGAAGGAGAGTCGATTACAGTCTGCAGTGCAGTATGTGGCCCAGAAATCTGTAAATGGAATCATAGTAGTCTATATAAGCGGGAGACATGTATGATAACAAAACTACGATTCCTGATAAACAAGCGATCATATCAAGTCGGGGACTCGCGCCCTCAAAGTCATCACTCAAACATAACAATGGGTCTCACGCCACGACATCAATCATGCGTGGAATACCTTCCTCAGCTGCCGGCGATTTATGATATCAAGCACGAGAATACACATGAACACGAGTCCACTTTGTGTCCTAATAAAGCGATGCTGGGGTGAAATCTGAAGGCATAGCCGAGCTACTAACACCCAGTGCAACAAGGTCATAAAGCGTGTCATGATATCTGTCTAGGCCGTCACATGATAAAAGGCGGTCACTCGCCCGCGATATCAAATGTGCGCGTCTAGCCACAGAACTCTCGCGACTCGCGTAGGCCAACCTCGTAGGCGCGTGAGGTATAACCACGCGTCGGTAGCTACTCCCGGCGTCGTCTGGACTCGCGATCCGCGTAGCCATGAACCGCGTGACCATAAAGGCGCGCTAACACGGAACTCCGTAGTTCGCATGGATCCCCCTGGACGCGTGAGGTATTCTCGAATCATGGTCCCGGACCGCTGAGTCTACCCGCGTGAGGCGGCAACCTCGGGCACAAGTCAAGGTGAGTGGTACAATACCAGCATGCGGTGATAGTCAAACAACTTTAAGCGCGATCGAAGGAAAACCCCTTTACACTAACATCACGAATACTAACACCGTAGCGTCCTAACATGTTTACTTATCAAATCAACAAGAAAGTATTACAAGGCTATCACAAACTAATACAATCAAGTTATTCACACGAGGTACTTTCTGCTAACAAGTTGGGTATCTACCCCCAAGTACTTCACATTAAATCTTTAAAAGATCTGTTTCTTTCACGTAAGTCACCTGATACGTAGTATAAAATAGAGTGGTATCCTTTTAAGAAAACCAAAACTCTTACCTTTGTAAAATCAAGTAACAACATTATTTTCCAAGCGTCCGAGTTTGCCTAATTTCAAGTGTTCACGTTTCTTATTTTAGAAAGGTTTCGTAGTTCATAGTCTTATTCATTTAAGAATATAATTCTCTTTTAAGCGATCGGAGAAACATAAGCCTTATATGTAAGTAGGATATTCTTGTTTATAACAATCTTATTAATGACCGTGATCTAGGAAATATCATTTTGTCTCATCTTAGCTTACATGCGGATGGAAGTTTCTCTGGTTTTAATAATACTTAATTATTCAAAACATTTTCCTTTTATTAACTGCGATGGTTTGTCGATACACATTCGATTTAGAAATCGATAAAACATTCTTAAGCCGTTATACCTAACTTCCCATAAAGCTAGTATAACTCTTAAGTTTTCAAAAACCAAGTATTACTTCAAGTTCTCTATTAACACATAACAAGCGGTTATAGTTCAAATCGGTTACCTTTTAAAAACCACAGTATTTTCTTACCAACGTAAAAATTTGTTTATAAGCTTCCCATAAAGTCGTTATAACACTTTATGTTTTAAACAATTAAATACATTTAGCACGTATGCGTCTGCGTACTACATAGTTCACACATATCATGCTAGAAGAGATAGGAAGAGGTTCACGTACCTCGCGACGATTATCGACTAATAGCCAAGCGCTCAGTACTTCAAGTCGGCTACTCCTTAAGCCAAGTAGATCGCGCCACGTGGTACTTGACCTATAAGGCCACAGGCGCTTATTAACATTTAGATCTCATGCGTGAACATTCTCTGAAAATTGGCCTCCCCACATGACAGCGTAAATCTCCTCTCTATCGAGGCTGCAAGCCAACCGAGGGGTTATCGTCTAACCTAGCGGGTACAATTCTATTCCACGGCTACTACTACACAAGTCTCTGTCTGACCCTATGTAATTCTGATTCGATTCTTCTTTAAATTGGGCTTAAGTCGCGAGACATTCTGTAAGTATTAATCGGGCTTAAGTCAAAAGCATTGCCGATAACTACGTTCGATTCTATATATAGTATACTTGACTATATATTGATAATATGTAATTTCCAATTACAACAAAGGGACAAGATAATTACCTCGATAAGCCCATAATTATCTGGTTAAAGTCGATCACGGGCAAGCGTTTAGCTCGACTCGGCGCTCGACCAGCTCTAAACCACCCAGAAGTTCTAACCAACACACAATACTCAACGGACTATGGAGATTTTCCTAGGGTTTCGGTTTTGTATTGTGAGTATAATAGTATTTACGGGCTTTCAGTATAGGTATAACCTTAGAATACAACAAGGTATCGGCTAAGGTAATTTGGGCATTATATGATACTTTTGAGAGTATTTCTACACCACAAAGGGGTATTATCTGAAAGCAACTAGGCTAGGGGTACCCAGCGGCCACGCTCTAGGAGAGGGGTGTACCCCTCGGCCAAGCCTCTGGGAGAGGGGAGGCCTCTTGGCGAACTTCGACACAAGAGGAGGAGAAGATTTAACACTTAGAAACATTTAGGAATGGATGAATAAGTCTTGAAAGGGATGGGTATTTATAGCACAAGCCTTGGCCAGCCAATGGCGAAGATCAATCCATGTGTTAGGCAAGTGTAGGGCTAGGATTTACCAAACACAAATATCTACCTACCCTTGACTTTGTCAAAACCTGGCGTGCCTTACCTTGTCCATTTCGTCCAAATGGGCGATTTGAAATCCACCGATGAGAGGGTGCCAAGTGGCGCCCTCTTGTTGATCCAACACGTTCGTCTCTCGGAAAAATCCATGAAATTAAAAATGACATGGCGGAAATTCCCTACGAAAGGCGTGAAAGCGTTTAGCAACGACTCTAAAAGGGTGTTGTGAACAAAATTAATTCGGCCAAGCCTTAGTACAAGTTTCAAATTTTTCTAAGTACGTCCTTACGTACATACTCTGGAAATACGGGGTATAACAGCTTGTGCTAAAATGTGATTTAGAAGCCTTGTTAGGGAGAAAATGATGAACCTTAGAATATTACGGTTGAGACCTTAGATGTAAGGCCGTCTTGAGTACAAGATTTTGCGGGTGATCTTTGTCGAATGTATAAGTATCGTGGAGTAATTGTGGGAAAATTTCCTTGGGTGTTGTAAATGGAAGTAGTAACTTTCATGACACGTGTAAATAAGATTGTCGGATCGAGGAGCAGAGCTTGGTGCGTTAAGTGGGTCGGGGTGGGGCCGTGTTGCGGGTCACCCGTAGCCGATTTGGGGTTTGGTCGGTTCGAGTGGTCGCCAAGTGGTAGGATCGCGAGGGTGCTAGGCCCAAGTTTAGATGACCATCGGATGGGTTAAGTGGATATGTTCGACGAAGCGGATCGTGAAGGTCGGGAATGGCATAGGGAGTGCGGTTAGTAAGATGACCAAGTTTGGAGGTGGTGACTCCAAAGTTTTGCAGGCGGACGATGGCCGAAGTGTGAATGCGTCTTGGGAGAGTTCTAGTGTTCGAGAAGGGCCCGGCGAGTAAGGAAGGAAGAAGAGCGTGTGTTATTTAGTGGCCAAGTGTGGCATTGGCAACTTGTTAGAAGGAACTTCCGTTATACTGTTTTGAGAAGGAACATTGGGGCGAATGTTTCTAAGGAGGAGAATGTTATACCCGTATTTCGGAGTATGTCGTGGGGCGTGCGTATAAATTTGAGCCTTAAGATGGCAAGATTCAGAAATTTGTACACTGACCTTTGGTTAGAGTCGTTTTTTCGCGAAGCGTTTTACTAAACTTGCGGAGGAAAATTCCGGCTATGTCATTTATTATTTTGCGAATTTTTTCAGAGGCGGAATATTTTGGACCAAGGAGAGGCGACACTTGTCACCTCGAGTTGGTGGTTGATGGCCGAAGTGGGGCGGTAAATGGCGAGGTTTTGTGCCTTATTTTGTGCCGTGTTTGGTGCCTTGTTTTGTGCCGTGTTTTGTGGAGTAGGGTTAGGGTGCACTTGGCAGATCTTGGCCTTACACTTGCCTTGCACATGACTTGATCAAGGCCATTGGTTTCCTATAAATACCACTGAAAGCTTGAAGACTGCCGTCTAAATTTCACTAAGTCTTGAAATCCTCCCTCCCCTCTTGTGTTGTGTTCTCGTCCAAGAGGTCTCTCCCCCTCCCCTTTGAGGAGCTTTGGCCGAGAGCCTCCCCCTCCCCCTTTGGTTGAAGTGCTAGTAGAAGTTGTTGAGAACTTCTAAGGGTTGTTTGGAGCGGGTTGGAGCGCCCGGAGTAGGAGCTAAACGTCGCTCAGGATCGACATT
This sequence comes from Przewalskia tangutica, assembly GCA_029844215.1. Taxonomy (NCBI): domain Eukaryota; kingdom Viridiplantae; phylum Streptophyta; class Magnoliopsida; order Solanales; family Solanaceae; genus Przewalskia; species Przewalskia tangutica. Next base: position 150,265 of record JAQGDG010000434.1, read on the forward strand.
TAAACTTGGATAATTTTGGGCTTATCACAGCTTGACCTTCTTTTGTAATAAGTTTGCATCTTTGTTGAAGTATAAATTAAGTATAAGTATATGCGGGGCGGTATATAAGAAGGGAATTAAGCGTACTTACATGGGTTGTATTCTGATGAAACACTTATAAAATTTAAGCGGGTAGGGAAGTCTTTGCCCCAGTGAGTAGTCTAGACTTTGATAGTAGTATAGCCTTTATAGGTTGAATGTGCTACTTGAAGGTGGACAAGGCTGGCGGGTTATGGCGAGTGGGCGTTTTGCTTATAGTCGATAATCGTCGCGAGGTATGTGATTCTTCACATACTCTTGAGCATGATATTTTAAAGGAAGATATATATAATGCAATGTCTTTTGACTTAAGCTTTGAATAATATATAAATCGGTAGGCGTCGTGTGCTAATTGAGCGTGGTTATGCAGCAATGTCTTTTGACTTAAGCACTGAATAATAAGAAACTTGAATGTATTTCAAATATTAAGAAACCATTTTGAAAGAAAAGTAAAACTTGTTTAAAAGGTTTTTAAAGGAGTTATACTAGCTTTATGTGAAGTTAGGTATGGCGTCTTAAGAGTAGTAAAGAAAATGGTTTCTTGATTTTAGAAGTTAAGAGACTTGATCTTATAAGATAAGAGACTTAACTTAAATGAATTAAGATGAGTTTTGTGTGAAACCTCATTCGTGAGTAATGAGTGCGTGGTTTTAAAAGGAATAATGTTTCTTGATTTGAAATCGGAATGTGTTCGACAAACCATGCGGCGTTAATAAAGGAAAATGTATTGAATAATGAAGTATTATTAAAACGGTAGAAACCTCCAAATGCATAGAAGCTAAGATGAGACAAAATGATATTCGTTTCTAGATCATGGGCTTAATAAGATTTATGAACAAGAATAACCTACTTCTATGGCGTATGTTACTCGATTGTTTTAAAAAGAGATTAAGACATTGAACTATGAAACTTTCTAAAAAGAGACTTGAGTAATTGAAATTAGGCAAAGCTGGAACTTTAGGGAAAAGAAAGGCGTTGTGTTGTCTTAAAATGGTTTAAAACTTAAAGTGTTATAACAATTTTATGGGAAGTTAGTTATAACGACTTTATGAAAACAAAGAAGGGTTTTATCATTGGTTTTAATGTGAAACTTGGCTTTAAAAGAGAAGTTGTTTTGGTTTGTAAAGATGTAAGTCACTCTATTTTATACTACGAATTATCGGGTGATTTTCATAAAAGGAATGGATCTCTTAAAAGGAATTTAACGTACGTAGTACTTTAGGGTTAAAACCCGGACTTTGATATAAAATGAAAGTACTTTGAGTTGTTGTATAACTTGCCTATGCTTGTTGTTGAGTAACTTGCCTATGCTTGTTGTTGAGTAACTTGCCTATGCTTGTTGTTGTGTAACTTGCCTATGCTTGTTGTGATAGCCTTTGTTGTGCAAGAATTGTGTTTCTATTACCGCGTCTCTCGATGGGGGGCCGGTTGACTTGTTGAGGACTTACTTGGGCGTCTTGGCGGTGTGGAAGATTCCATGGTATGCTTCCGTTATTATTATTACATGGGCATGTCTGCAGATGATGTGGGCGGTGGCCATTACGGTTATTCTGGCGATATCGTGACTTACGGTTGTGATCGGGTGCGTGCTTTGTTTACTTGCCCCGTCGACTCGTGGCCGGTGGATCAGTATAGGTTATTGCACGCCGCGATGTCGACCAGCGGTCGGTGTTTGGATGGGCCGTGACTTACGGATGTGATGCGGTGCGTGGCGATTCATGCCGTCGATCACGTGGCGCGAGTGCGGTGGTGGAGGCTGTTGTTTGCCGCGTGTCGACCGCGATATGGTTATGCGGTATTATTGAGTGCGGTCGGATCACGGTAGTTATACTTGCCGTGCGGTTTTTATGCGCAGTGTGACACGGTGTTCATGTATACTCCTTGGTGTTGTTATATCATAGGCTAGCGGTGAGGAAGAATTCACGGGCGCAGTGATGATTTGGAGCGTGAGTCACGACTTGATATAAGCGCTTATATGTTGTATCGTAGTTTGGTTATCATCATGTCTCCATTTTATATGGCGATATGATTTCATTCTGATGTTCTGATTTCGCATACTTAGTACCTATTGTCTTGACCTCTTCGAAATTGCGTTAAATCTGCGGTAGAAATGCGTCGGTGTCGATCCATTTTAGGATCACTTTTAGTGTTGGGAAGCTCAGTTCCTTGGAGGCTTATCTTTGGTATGTTACCACGAGTCATAGGTTCTTGTACATTCGGGGGTATGGCGGGGCCACAATCACGTCATAGTTATTGTAAAAATCTTAAGTGCAGTGCTTATTTGTTGTAGGCGGGGTTGTAGGATTATATGCTTATTCAAAGGTCGATATATA